>JBAMYA010000010.1:7078512-7089809 GCA_037176975.1 Arrhamphus sclerolepis
TATATGGTACGTTTAACTTACTCTGTCTTTTGCAGACAGCAAGATGTAGGATGTAGGATGTAGGATGTAGGATGTAGCATGTAGCATGTAGCATGTAGGATGTAGGATGTAGCATGTAGGCTATTAGGCTAGTTAACCTCAGCATAGCTTCCCGTCACTCATTAACTTCGCTGAAACTCCCCAAATGCAGGGTGGTTCATGATTTCATAATGTTCACAATGGTATTTTATTGTTGGTTTAACCATGGATAAGGGAATGGCTGTTATGTTCATTTATTTTCAGTGATGTTCCTTGTTACATGTTCATTGCTGGATTTATGGCAAACCATCAACCAGTATTGCATATCCATAATTATTATAATGGATATAAATGAAGAATACTTACACTATAATGTAAATTAGAAGTGTAACAAAAAAAAAAATAAAAACTTTTACGGCTATTTTGAATTTTACTCGAATACAAATAAAAATACCCCCCCCTCAACAAATACAAATACAGATACAAATAGCAGCTGCTTTGCACACCCCTACTAGAGACACCTCTGGAGTTTACCCCGGCAAGATTCAGCCCAGGTGAAGTGCTGGTGAAAGTGGTGGGACAGTCGTTATCATCTTAGACAGCACTCTGATCTCTCATAACAAATGGAGGAGATTATTTGTCAATCCATTATCCATACCTATTCCTGTTTCAGGGACAAGGATCTGCTAGACCCTATGCCATCTCTCTTTTGGCGTAAGGCGGACATATATGTGGAAATCCGTTTTTTTTTTTTTTGTTTGTTTGTTTTTTGGAAATGTACAATTGACAAAAATCCAAATTGGTATCATGTCAGTAACTCAGACTTGGACACTGGGTGTGTTAAATTAGTCAGTGTGAAAGTTGTTGTATATCAGTTACCCTGAAACACATTAAAGAAAGAAGAAAGATTACAGGGGTCAGGACAGCTCACAAAAGACAATAACCTATAAGCTTTCTTTTATTATTATTGTTTTTAATTATCATTACTATAATTTTCGTTGTTGTTATTATCTGTGTTTCCTAGCATATTTATGCTGTTCTTGATTGATGATTTTGTATTGATGCGTGTAACTCCTCGAGGCCCCAGCCTTTGCTTCCAGGTCGTTTTGTTGTGTACATTTGATCATATGTGACATGAAAAGCAAAACATTTACTGATAATCCTAAATCACCGGGTTCATGCCTATTATTTGTCATCACAGTATAATTTCTTATCCTGGGGGCTAAGTCTGAGGATTTTATGTTGCACGTGAGCAAGTATCTTGTTTTCATACAGTATACATAATGAGCAGTCATCAGTAAAGGTCAAGTTATACATGACCCTCTCTAAAACCACGCCTTAGGCTATATTCTTCATCTATACAGATTTTTCACAGAGCTTTGGGCCAGACTAATTCCTGCACTGTCCACTCTGATTCAGAAGGGACCGGCGGGGACAGAGATTCACTGGCCTACATAACTATAATGAGCTGTGCACATAGGTAGTGAGCTAACATGGTGAGACATGTGCTTAAATTAATAGGGAATGCAAAGTAATCCTACCACACACTTCCCTATGTGGGAGGGGGGCAGCCTGTGAGAAGATATTGATAGGCATTTTGATAATGAGCTTTGAAAGGTCTGACAATGAGAGAAATGGGAGAGTTTCACTGCCCCTGAGGCACATTCAAGTGCAATAATGAGGCTCTGCCTGTCTGCTGATTACCTCATGAGTTTTCTCTTGTCATAATTTTATGCACATGTGGAATAAATATGAAATACATGAGTCATCAGCAATGATCGATATAACCAAGTGTAAATTTACCCTACCTTTTTTTTTTTTTTGTACAGACGCCTATAAATTTTAGTTGGAAATGTGAGAAAATTGTTAATAATTCAAGTAAATCAGGTATATCCTCATTAAATGTGAGCCTATGTTTTTGTGGTTCAGTTTAGACTGTGGACCATGATCTAAAGCTGGATTACAGAGGTACACAAGTATCACATTTAAAGTCTGAACATACTCACCTATTCATTTTTAATGAGCAGGCACATTCACCCACCAAAGACAAACTGCACCCCCCCCCCTGTGCCCTTTACCCCAGCTATCACAACTGAATGCCAAGCCCTAACTGTGAATTACTGCTTTCAGACAAATCCCATTTCTTTTGTCAGTTTGCAGCAGTCAGAGAAACAAAATGTGACCATTCAAACAGACTTTCAAATTCCACTAAAGTAATCCTAGCCACGATCCAAACCTATTTATACCAAACCAGTGTGGAATGTATAACACTTGTATATGGCTTATAATTCGCACAAACAACATCCAACACAGTGAAAAAACAGCAGTAAATGACTGTAAGTTTGCAGTACTCAAGTCCAACTCTAGCATAATTTTAAGAACTTGTGACTTGACTTGTTTTATTTTATATGCCATAAGTTTTCAGCAAGATAATTTTTGTGTAAGATGCATGTCCCCACATCCCATCAGTCCACGCATGTCGCACCTTCAGGAACAAACTAATGAAGCTAAAATATCAGGAGAAAACGTTCCTACCATCGTCCACTCTGCATTTACTGATTTTTTTTGTGTTGAAACTCACTTTTGTTTTAGTTTCATAACCCGCTAGCCTGGTGCTCTGATGGAGAGCATCAACTGCAGCCTATTGATGTTTAAATAGGGATAACTCCACAAATTTAGCAGAAATAAATTGCCTTGTCACCCAAGAAGGAAACTGTTTTCCATTTACTCTCAGTCTCCTTAATCTGGTTTACATTCGAGATGAGATGATTTTTGCCACAAAGCCATCCAGCAACCCTCTGTGTGTCTTGTCCACCACCAACACACCCTGCAACTGCAGAGTCATCTGCATATTTTTGGTGATGACAGAAGAGATGTTGAGTACAATCCCCAGCGGTGCTCTCATGCGTTAACCCTGTCAGACACACAACCTTTCAGTCGCACAAATGTGATGTGTCGGTCAAAAATCCAGGTGATTTTGATAACATCCATCTGTATATTCTGGAGCATTTTCTGCAGCATTTATGCTAAACACACTGGAGAGTTCAAAGAACACGACCTTCACTGTGCAACCCAATTTGTCTGGATGAAAGTGGTTAGATGGATGCATCCACTTCAGTTCCAACCCCAGGATGGTAAGCAAACTGTCTTTACTGTGTCTTTACTTCCTTAGTGTTTTCTCCAGGAACATTTATGATATGGGACGTTGGGGTAACTGGTTTATATTCACCTATGGAAGATGGTTGAGATTTTTTAGGTACAGGAACAAAGCAGGATGTCTTCTACAACACTGGGACCTCCTTCCCACTGAGGTCCAGCATAGGCGTTCTAAACTATCTAAACCCAAAACCTTATTTTTTACTCACTCTCTCCACCTGCCTCTTCACCTAGCTGCTGGAGACAAGCAAGCAGGAGGGGAAGCCAGAGGGGGTCTCAGTGTGTCGTGATGTCGGTGGTGGGGGGTGGAGGTGGAGGCAAGGCTGTATTAGCAACCATGCCTGAGGTGCATTGTCAGACTGTAAAGCTGCACCTCTTTAAAGACGTGTTGATGTGGTTGATCGCGTTAGTTCTGCACAGAACTGTCTTCACAATCACGAGTGGTGGTGGTGGTCCCAGAATCCCAGTTAAAACGAGCCCACACAGACAAGCAGCAGTAGTGCCAGTCTCAATATGAACACGTACATTGTCCATTTTTTTGTTAAACTATTCAGTGACTGTACTGGTATGAATGATGAATGTAGAGAGGCTTGGCGCTGACTCCAGGTCAGGTGAGAAATAAGCCCATGAAAGCACGATTGAGATTGAGACTGGTTCAGTTATCTTCAAGTAAACATATGTCACAAGCAAATGGACCCGAATGAGAAATAAAAATATTTGATACTTCAGAATTTACCAGAAAAAAAAAAATAAATGAATATAACAAGTTTTTGATTAAACATGTCTTCTGCTCTGTCAAATTAACAGCATCACACCTTTTAAAAAGATGTTTCCTATTTCAGTCCTCCTTCTTGTTCAGTTTTATTTGTGGTTACTGCATGACTCCCTCCTTTCCTCCTGTCTTTCCGTCCGCATTTCTTTTGCAATTTAAAAAAGGTTTGCATAGTTTTATGTAAATTGCACTGTGATGAAAAGACAGAATCTTTCCCTCTGAAATGACAAAACTGCCATGATTCCACCCTTTTGTTTGTGGATTTGCTTTATTCTCACAGATGTTCAGAAATCCTCTAAAGGTGGCATAGCATCATGTGTTAACCAAATTGAACCTGACAACTGTCTCATTCATTTGCAGCCTGTGTTTGTTCCAGAAGTTAGAAACAACAGCCTCTTGTATTCTTGCATCTCCGGTAAGAACTGCAAATGCTTGCAAAAGAAGAAGAAGAAGAGAGAGGGAGAGAAGTACTGCTTCTCCCTGAGGCTTCGGTTTCTGATGTACGCCACAGACAACATCATACATAAAGAACCCTTCTTATCTTATTTAAGCAGTTGCTTTAGGTATTTCTGAAAACTCCAAGGGGTTAGAATTGTAAATCACTGTGAAGCAAGATGGTAATCGGTGAGTATTGTTGCAAAGAAGACTAATGAAACCACCCATCCTGGTAAATGACCTGCAGATCAGGTGAGATACAGGCTCCCCACAGTCACAGAGATGTGATACACTGGATCCCTCACGCACAGTCTCCCATCATGTACCGTGAGCTGGCCCATGCCAGATAAGGCCACAATGGAAAACCAAAGGGGCTCTTTCAATAGTGAGAAACACAGGCTTATTTCAGATTTGGCTGAGTTCTATTTAACTGCTACAGGGGAAAACTTTAATTTTATCAGAGAGGAGAACAGAACTGAGTTAGAGAAAACTGGTATTCCCTGTGGTGATGCACACTTAATTGTAAATACATGTTACAACCTTTCTTTGGAATAAATTTGCTTGTTTACTGCGGTGTCTTTGTACTTCCAAGGACCTCAAAATGATCAAAGGAGTGAGTTTGTTTGAAGAATGAGGCATTCAGCATATTTTAGGTTAACAAGAGCTGAGTCTCTCTCTCTACAGCACTTGGCTGGTGTCATCTCCCCCTTCTCCCCTTCTCCACCCTTCGTCAAACATGAGACGTCTATTTTTAGCCCTTTCATTACTGTATTCTTACCGTACATAAATATGAACCCTTTCCAAACAATGTTATCATTATTATATCCGGGTGCCATGCAAAATCACCTCATTTATCTCTCACTGGCATGGCAGCTCTGTCAAAACTAAAATTAAAAAGAAAAAAAAAACACAAAATAGATCTTAAATGTAATATAAGTTTTGCAAATCACGGTATCACACTTGTGGAATCCATACAAATTTATACCACTTAACGGTGCTGCACAAGCGCAATGTAACTCACTTCTTGTTCTGTTCAAATTTTAAAAGTTTTCCATATGGACTTTTAACTGAATTGAACCGAATATTACTTACTTATTTACTACTTTATTAATTCCAAGAGAGAAAATATACTGATGCAGTGTAAATTACTTTGGAACGCATATGAGAAAGTAAAGAAAATTAAGTAAACTTCAACTGACAAACTGTAAGGTAGTAAGTAGTAGCATGGTTCAGATATTCAGAGATCAACATGAATTTTTGGAGTGTTGCCAGGCATTCTTGTACTGAAGTTGTCACAAACTCAGTGCCAATCTGGGGTGAAGAGACCCTCCTTCACAGTCCTATGTCCAGGATTGGACCATCTGTTGGTCTGAAGTTTTTTGCCAGCCCAGTATGTCTGAAAACAACATGGATTGGAGGCCAAAAAGAGCTTCTGCAGCCATGTATCAAAAACCTTTATTCTTCCATTGTCCCCTGTCAGTGCTACTAGCTCATCTATATTACGTCCAGGGTAACTGCCATTTCCTATGATGACTGGGGGCAAAAAGTTTTTCTCCTACCATACATGCTTTACCCCTCCTCTTTAAGTTATCCATAATTGGCGTCTTACTCTGATGATTACTTATTGCTACCAATAACAAATGTTAAAGAGCGCCAGAATTACCATAACCCCTCACTCACATGTAGGCATCAACAGCATCCTCAGCAAATGGGGTGACATCAAGTGTTGAGTGTGGTTAGAACCCAATAAGCAGAACTTTATCCAAATCAATGTTGGAAGATGTTGGGAAAAAAAACAAACTACAAAATCTCAAGAAGATGCAAAGAAAGACATTGGAGCGACTGCAACAACCAAATCTTGACATGACAGCATATATTTGGGAATCAAATCATGAATTTAAACATAACACACCACATCAGCTTGGCCTAGACCTGAAAAGATGCAGTTCAGGGAACCAGTCAAATATGTACAGTACTATGACATCACAGTCCCATTTCTGAGTAAAATGATCCATGTCTATCATGTTTATATCTGCCTGACTTCATATCACACATCATTTGTTGCTCCAACACTAATTTAACAAAAGGCACGCCCAGTGGAATGGGAGGAGGGACTACTTTATCCATGACTCTACCTCTAAATCTCTAAATAAATTGTTAAAAAGGCTGATTTTGTACAGAGTATAATAAGAAGAGGGAAAACTAACTGATACAATTTCCCCAGCTTTGAAGGTACGGTGTGTTTCCACTACATCAATAAGTAATATTACTCTAGAACTATGTTCAATTTACCAGCCGCAATCTTATGATAATATTTAGTAGCTGAGGAAAAAAGGGGACAAGACAGGAAAAGAGAAAAGGTTCTGCTTTAGTCTTATCCAGTTTTCAGATTAGTGGGAAACGGCAAGCAGTTTCTGCTGAGGTTCAGGTAGTAGAGGTGAGGAAATAACGTATCTGTTTTTCTAAAAAAAAAAACAAATCAGCAGTAATCCACTTTTCGATTTCATATCCAACCTCATTTTCAAGGAGGTTGTGTCAAATCACAATACAAAAGACTTGCAGGAGTCGGGTGTAAATAAGCAAATACATAAGATCGGGGGCATCTATTAAAGGCCAATAGTCTGCTTTAATTAAATCTATGTTTGCATGCCTGTAGTTTGTCACAAGGTGGTAAAATAGTCAAAGGTAAATGGCCTACACATGCACGGTGGCTTTTTAACCTTGTCTAGGTTCTATAAAGCACTTTACAGTGGGTTCCTCATTCACCAACTCACATAAATACACTCTTGCAGCACTTTGTAATAAACTTTATATACTGTATGTACTGCTTTGTTTTGTTTTTATTTTCAATTACAGATATATCCTTCCCAAGGACACCTTAACCCAGGGCAGGGCTGCAGATCGATCCCCCGACCTTCTGGTTGGAAGACAATATACTCCGAAATACGACTGTTCTGTAACGGCACAAATATATTTTTTCTGGGAACAAGGCAACAAAGTGACCTCAGATCCAATGGCATTACTGACCTACTGTAGTGTAATGAGGATATTGTTTTGATGTTGGAGAGTATTGCCAGATTTGAGACAAGATATAGTATTTTGGAAAAGGAAGCAAAAAAAAGAACACCTCACATTATCAAAAAAAATAAAAATTAATATCTTTTTTTTGTCCTTACAAAACTTTACGTAGCCTCTGTGCCAAAACATTCCACTACCTTCAGTCTGGGCCTGTTTGGACTGTCAATCAGATCCAAATGCGCACTGCAGCTTCATTGTAAATTTGGCTCACATATCTGCCCATGCTGCTCTGTCTTCTGGATATCTAACAAGACAAATTTTGGTAACATGTAGTAGCCTGCAATTTTCATGTTTGGCAGGGGCTGTGTTTTGTTAGATGTGTAGGTTTGCTGATTTGGATCATATTTTCTGTACAGAGGCTAAATGAATGCTGTATTGACTAACAATGTAGGCGTAACTGGTCCGAGGATGGCTGCAAAGTCGCATAGCCAGTCAAATCAGTGAAAAGCAAACTACAGATAAATAAATGAATAAAGTGAAAAAATAGCTCCATATTTTTTAATCAGAGTGGTCATAAAGACAGGAGGTCTCATGAACTTTTTCAGCACCACATTTTAGTCAGCCATCAGAGACTTTATAAACTTGATGCAAAGTATGGACTGCAAACTAGGAGAAAGGCACCATCTTCAGATTGCAGAAGGCACCAGTGCTTTGTAAAATCACATACTGGGAAAGGAACATGCCTTTGTGGGATTACTACAGGAATCCACAGCTGGAGTGTGGAGGTGGAATGAAGAGGGGATCGCCAATGCATCTTTATAGTGTGATCTCTGTGTGAAGGTAGCTTACATCAAAGAGAAAAAAATCAAGATTAAACAGAGGAAGAGGCCTATTAAACATCTATAATCCAGCCGTGAATCTCCCACCCAGGTGGTCTCACAACCATTCGGACCTTGATTTATGTGACCAAAAACAGATAACTTACAGTGGACAAAGATGACCCACTGGAGTGACTTTAGGGTCAGTTTAAGTTGACAAGGCCTGGATGGAAGGCGAAAACATTTGAAGAATCAAGAAAACAGTCCAGATGCCTTTGAGAATCATGCGACCTGGATGACCAAGAATCGATATATTCTTTGTCAATCAAGGATGGAGCTGCATGTTGGATTGAACTGACTGAACCTGAGTAAATACTTCTTTTGAAAAAAATTCAACGACATTTGCTCTGTTGGAAGATGTTTTATCATCTTCAAAAATAACATCATCATCTGGACTGAATTAAGCACCAAACTTTCAATGTACCTGTGCTAGGGAATCATTGAAAAATTAATGAAAACCTACATTCAGAACCAAGCGGCAACCATCCCACTTCTACTTCCAGACTGAAGCCCAGAGAGGAAGTATGTTTTGTTGCAGTTCCTCAACTCACCTCTAGGTGCTGGCTCCCAAACACGGCAAACTGTCACTGTCTCTGATGTTAAAAGTTAAAAGTGCATATTTACAGCCTGGAACGAAAATGGGTTTTGGTGTCTATAGTTAGATGTTATATCCATGACAATTGTTTGGGGGTTGATTTTTTTTTTTTTTAACCACATCAGATAAATTTGTACTAAGCAATAACTCTGATCAATCAGATGCCCAGATTCATCTGATATACTTGAATGATGTTTGAGCTAGCCATTGGCTCTGCTGCTGCAACAGGGGAAATGTGGGGTTCAGTGTCATGTCCAGGGATATTTTGGCACAAGACTGGTCTGGGAATTCATCTTTCAACCTTTCAGTAACTGGACTCGACTCTATTCTCTGTAGATATTACTCTGAAGAATTCAAATTGCAAGTTAATTCTATTGTTTTCTCCTTATAGTGGACAGATTTTGTTGTCTTTTGATCACAAGAATTTAACACATTAAATACAGTAAGTATTCTAAATAATGTTTTGATGTACGTTTTGCACAAAACCACAATGTGGAGCAGAACAGAAACATTTTGAGAAAGGGTCTCCCATTAAACGCAGTAAATTTTGTGTACTCATTGTGCTTCAGTCTTTACTGCAGCTATGAAAGCAAATGACCTTCGGTTAAAACTAGCTGCCAACATATCGCCCCAGTTGGATTTTGGTTGGCTTTCGGCCTGAGTTCACACCTTTAAATTCAGGACACGACTAATAGGATGATGCTTAAATTCCTTTTATGATTTTTTGTGTATATGAGTGTCTATGTGTGTGCATATTGCAGAAAAGTGGAGACAGAGATGGAGAGAACAAACAACTGTGAGTGCAACAGACCACACACCCTTCACCCAGGACTTCACTGACTTGTAACACAATTTGCAGATGCTCATGATTCTTGCATCCCAACTTTCTTCAAGCTTCATTTACATTAAAAGGAAATCTTCCTACCTTCAGCCAGAGAAGTTGTTTTACTTAACCGTCTCAGGAAACACATAGCAATTACTGTAATGTACCTCCTGCTGACGAGTTTGCAGCAACTGAATGATAAGAGTCACTGCTGCCAGACAACATTTTTAGTGAAAAAAGAACAAGAATTTGTTCTCTGAGTTGATAAAATGCATGCAAATGGTTTTCAGTGGTGGTTACATTTACTAAGAATATGCTTCAAGCCACGAGAATTTAAGTTTATTTATCATGTGCATGGCATATACAAAGTTCAATGTGCTTAGATCAAGCTTAGCGAGATAAATTGCCTAAAGACATTAGCCAATTTAATGTATTTAAAGTGAAGTCAAAGTAAATGCACCATCACTCAGACAGACATGTTTGCTCTCTTTTGGGTTATAATATTTTGAAATATTTTTTGAATTATTGAACAAGCAGACCTCCAAGGTTTTTGACATCCATTTGCTTTGAAGTAAATGTTTTTGTGACTGTGATATACTTCAAATGACTTGTCAGTGGTAAGTCAGTTGTGTCTCCCTGGCTGTGTTCCAATATCCATACTTCAATGAGTACACTTAAACCCAGTACACTCTCGGCAAGTAAGTGTCATTCCAGATCACATACCCAATGGTCCACTTACCGGAAGTTTCGTCACGATTGCCGCCTCGGCTCATCACCCGCCCAAATTATTAAAATGTAAAACCATGTGCCACCAATGTCTGTAGACTGTACAAAATTAGGCAGCTAGATTAGCACTCAAATATAGAAACAGAACAAGTGTGATCATATATAATAGTCTATCCTGGTACGTGGTGGAAGAAAGATGGCTGATTGATGGCCAATCTGATTTTTTTGAAAAAGGAAAACTATTTTTGTATGAATCTATTAGTTATACAAGTGACAGGCATTCCCATCGAACAAGACAGGTGACATTGAACAGTTTTACTTTGCCAAAACCAAAGACAAACACATTAAAGAACACAGTAATGTATAGGGCAACCTCAGTGTGGAACTCCTCACCGCCAGATGTTGTTGACTGCAAAAGTAACAAAACGATTTTCAAAAGAACGCTTAAGCCACTAGCTTGTTGGCCGCTTGCCCTAGCAGAAGCCAGAACAGCTGGCTTCTCCAGCCAAACCACTATGTATGTTGGCCTGCACCCTTTTGGACAAACTTTGCCAGGATCCCATTTAGACCCAGATCTGAGAAATATGCAAGGACCCAAAAGCCACAACCTCTTAGCCAAGCACTGGGTTGTTGAGCTGTGCTGCTGGTGCTGCATTAAAGGTGTGCTAATCCTTCTTTCAGCTCAGCAGTACTTGTTTCAAATGTTTCATTTAGTTAATCTTTGGCAACAGAGCTGAGATGAGCCAGTTTCAAACATCCTTCAGGCTTGCTCATTCTGCCCATTTTCCAATTTTTGTTTTAACTGAAGATTGCATTGGCAGGATGGTGACCTGCAGAAAAAAGAATTTCATGTTTCAAACCTATGGGTGGTGTCAC
>JBAMYA010000010.1:7127694-7179001 GCA_037176975.1 Arrhamphus sclerolepis
CTTAGCAACTGGATTTCTGTCTGGTCATGAAGACCCATAGGTGATGATTAGAAACACCATATTTTTTATTTTCATTATTTCTATCACAGACTTCAAAAGGATTATTCTCTAAACCCACTGGTGATGCCACAGGAGCCAGTTCTTCTCATACAGTCTGGCCACAAGTTAACCAACGGTACAACTAGTTCATGGGGTTAACAGAAAGAGTTCTGGTTCAACTCCTGACCAGTGACCCTTCTTTCTGAACCACTTTCCTGTCTGTCTTCTCTCAGCTTTAAATAATAAAAAGGTCATTAGAGTTACAAAATCTTAAAGAAAAGAAAGTGAAGGCAGAAAAACAAAAAAAAAAAAAGAGTCCTACTTTTAGTGTGATGAAAGATCAGAAAAGACTGTTTTTCTCAATCATTTATTATCAATATGCAGAACTCACCCAGCAAGTTAGTGGAAAACTTATGATTTGTATTTCTGCAGTTTCATTTAGAAGATACATGTATTTTATCAATATTTTATAATATTATGAGTGATTCCATGAGCACAAAGTAGAACCCCCCCCAAGACCGCATGTGGTGTCTTAAAATGCAAATCCGCTGGATCTCATACACGGTAGGAACCCTGCAGACAGTGTGTGCACGTCTCTTCACACTCTGCTGGGTTCTGAAACTGAAGGCTGGTTAACAAGGTAAAACAATGCAAACTGCAACAACAAATCTGTGCAAATACGAGAAGAGGAGTTAAATTTCATTGTCAGTTTTATTTTCATTACACTTAGGTGTAGTTTTGATATTCAAACAAGGCTCGAACAGGCACAGCTTCTGATGTTTGTCTTCGCCATTTCCAAGCTAATTTTCAAAACAGTTGGCATCCATCAACATTCTAACAATGTTCCTTGGCACAAAAAAGCCATTTGCAACTATCGTTGGGGGAAAATAAGTGTCTAGTATTTTCTTTTTTAGTTTCTTTCTGTTATCAGACTGAGCATCTGGAGTTTCTTTTAAGAAATGATTCATAAACAAGACTGTGAAGACTCCAGAGTTTCAGCAGGTCTCAGAAAGTCACCACTCTCTACTCTTTGCATTTCCCTCTTTTTTTTTCATATACATTCGTATATTTTAAATTACATTCATTTTCTTTAATCAGTGGTAAATGACAGGTGTATCATGAAGAATATAGACTTTCAAAAGCATGCTATCAACATCTGAAACAGAAAAAAAAGCAAACTCGATGTTTGAAATGGATTCATTAAGACAGGCTTACAACAGCCCTTTATACCATCACTCACAACCCACCCATGTCTAGGTGAAAGGCATTCACTTGAATTATACACCTGTGCTCCCATCCACCCACCTAGTCCTCAGCAAATTTCCACAAAAAGATCCATTATGCATAAATGTAACCCCGTGAGAGCGATTGCCAGCACAGAGACACCCCTCTGAAACCTGCAAGTCTTGATCTTTTAACAGGATGATCGGGGAGGAAATGTGAGCAAACTTCACAGCGGAATTTCAAAAAAAAAAAAAAAAAAAAGTATTAATCCCAGTTTCAACACGGTTCGAGATAAATTTAAAATAAAGCATTTGCACAGGAAATATTTAGAGTTTAACAGGTGCAAATACATGGAATACAAAGAGCCGATTGCCATGACATAAGTGCTATAAACTTATAAAATATACTTCCACTTAAAGGTGTTTTCTGCTTCTAATACTTAGCTAAACAATGGGTTGCTTCACTCTGACTAACCCACTAATCACTTAAAACCAATCACAGGGAAGCCCAGGGAACATCGCACCTGTTGAGCAGAAAACTAACACTAGACGGAGTGTTGAGGGGACATTTTGGACACTGTTAACCTTTTACTAGGTAAATTAACACATTTAGTAACTTCAGTAGATATACATGTAAAATACCTGTAAAGTAATAATTAATAAGGTGCTGTAATATTCTGCAATGGATTTTTAAATTCCAAGAATTTCTCTGAGTGCCCGAAAAAGACTTCACATATTGCTGGTTTCTGTTTCCATGATTGATGTGTGTTTGGATTAAATTATTTGAAATCGATGACGCAAAACATTATTAATATTTCTTAAAAACAAGAGCATTAAAAACAAATAAAATACAAACACACTCCATGCAAATATGCTATTTCCAACCAAACTTTTGCCTTTAAGGCTACCATCTAGCAACACCACCTTTGGCCACATGGGGGCAGTATATCAGAAGACAGTTAAAGTGTGAGCCCCTGGCAGACGACACAAAAAAGTGCACTTCAAGTGGGAAGTGCAGGACCTTCCCCACTTCGAAACACACAACTGTCAGTGGTCTCTCTGCTGTGGTTTGGTCCCCATCCTAATTTTCTTTTATTTTGTTTTGTGTAACACATTTTACCGTAAAACAGGTAACTTTCTTAAAGCCACTGTATGTAGTTATACCACTTCTAACCACATGGGGGCATATAGCACTTCGTGTTGACAAGAGTCACTGACAGCACTGTGTTAATGAGCGGGACTGGTCTGGCGCATCCTGTAATATCACTTTGAACCACAAAAAGTGCACTTTGTTGTGTCTTACACCAGACACGGACAACCTTTGATATGCCCTCTTGTGGTCAGAAATGGTATTGCTAGATAGTGACTTTGAAGGACAAAACTTGGTTGGAAATAGTATATTTGTAATGAGCATATTTGCATTTAAAAATGTATTATTTATATAGTGTCTTTCACGCCGTTTACTAACTGGAATATTACGGTTTGACATACTGCTGTTTTTTCCATCATAGTTTGTTAAATCACCAGGACTGTTGGTCTTTACTGCGTACCTGGCTGGCACGTGATGTTGCAGGATGAATGTACTCCTGTAGTAACGAATAATGCACTGATTTAAAGATTAAAGAGCAATTTCCACCTCCTGATTTGCGTGGTGGGAGAAAAACAACACTGATTAAATATCCACCAACTGACATGGAATTATGCAGCAAAAGAAAAAAAATCAATGTGAATGAGAAACAGCATGAAGAGCTCTTTTGAAATCTAAGCATTTTTCAGACAAATCCCTGCTTCTTCAGAAAAAATAAAAAAGTTGTTTTCTTTGGCATTTAATGGTAAACATGAAAGGTACCTGTGCACACACAGTTCCTCCAAAGCCACAATGTTTCAGAAAAAGAAACATGACTATTTTGCCTGACAGCTTTAGCTGATTATCACTTATGTTTAAATAAATATTTTGTCATGAAAAGTTGTCCAATATTTTATTAAAATTTAAAACATAATTTAAACAAAACTTTTATTTTCTGAAAAAATATTTTTCATTTCAAAAAAAGTGCAAATTATTACTTTTGTTCAGTTTTTTTTTCTGTGATTCTGATTCAAAACTCAGAAAATAATCAGAAGATGCTACAGTCCTGCATCTAATATTTCCATCAATAACAAGAATGAAATACTTCTTTGTCCTGTAATAGATCCTTTAGCTGCTTTCACATGATAGTTTTTTATCCAATTTGCATTCGCTGAGCTCGCCAACAAAAACCCATCGATTGAAGGCAAACTGGTGAGCAATCGGCACTTGATTGGTACATGTGAAATTATAAAAGTAGTATTTAAAGAGCTCAGATGCCAGACGAACATCTTAAATACTAATTAAATACCTGGAGCTGTCGGGGACTCCGCATCCAAGCTACTATCAGAGAGCAAGACATGTTTTGAACTAAACTGACTGGTCTAAAATTATCAAACATGAATGCACAGGGACACACGGATGAATCTTAAAAGGAAAGCAGTGCTTTAAAATCTTGTGACAAAAACTCAGCTGACCAACTGTAAGAACAAGTCGCACCAGTTTAAATATACTATATATACTATAATTCTTTTTTTTTAATCCTTTTTCTGAATTGGTAGCAATGTCACCAGAGAGACGGTTATCCATCAAATAACTGCTTTAGACTCAAACAGCTAATACGACTACTACTAATAAAAATGATAATAATAACTGCAGCAAAGTAATAATGTTGAAGAAAAAAAAACAGTTGGAGGGACTTGTTTCATGACAAGCACCTTTATCTTGCTAATTAGAAAGCCACTTGGCAAACACACACTCTGCCAAACACCAATGTCCCATTTCCCAGTTTTTAAAGAAAATGGACCTGCCAGAATGTAATGTTTTGTTTTGTTTTTCTTTTGGCTGTGTTCCACTTTTCAATCAAGTTTCATTAAATTTGACTTGGGAGTGTGTGACTTATCTTGAACACGAAGACAAACAAATGGAAACGGTCACACGCCTCCTTCAAGGCAAGAGCTGAAGTTTGTTGTTTTTGTTTTATGTCTTTGTTTTTTTTGTTTTCTTGGGAGGTTTCCTTCTGTGGGACCATTTCTTATAATAAGGCGTTTTACACTGCCGTATCAGTACTTTTACTCATGGAAAGATCTTTGAACCTTCATGACCGATCTCTGTACTTGCCGATACGAATGCAGGATTGAGCTCACAATGTGAAGTTAAAATCTCTGGGTCTTTAACAACGTCTCCAAACTCCTTGACCTTATGAATATGTATAATCCATAGATTTATGTATGAAAATAGGTGAAGAGAGGGTGGCCTTGGGTCATTGCCAAGTGAAATAGGCTCCCCAGTCCTTAAACATGATGGATTGGTAGCAGTAGCCTGGTATAATCCCTGAAGTGGACCAGACCCCTGTGCATAGAACAAACTTATACATCATGATACTGCAGGCATCCAGCTAACATTCAGCCCCTTGCATGCTGCATAGGTGCTGGTTTATACATCTACAAACTTGATGGATTAAGACAAACAGGTTATTTATGGACCAAGCAAAGCTTCAGCAGCTTGTTTGTGCCTTGCCCACACATCTGTTTGCTGGAGGGGAAAGAGGCTGGACAGCGAGCACCTCTGAATCTCACATAACCCAGAAAGCAGCTGGCATGAAACTGATCCAAATCCAAAAGCAAACTGGAATTATCTAAAATGAGTTGATGTGGAACAATGTTTTTTTTTTGGTTGTTTTTGTTTTTTTGTTCCCTAAACTTAAAAAGATCTCTTTCTTCAGAGACAGTGTGTGGGCTGGCTGAGAGCAGTTATAAGTGAGCTTGTTTCAGCTTGAAAAGCTAAAGGGGAAAGGAATATTTTTACTCTCCCTTTGCTCAGAATGCCCATAACATGTTAATACTCTGAAATATACACCAATCACTGTACTTCTCCTATGAGGGTGAGAGTGCATCTTTTGTTCTCTCCGACTCCTCTGTGCTTTGTACATTTTTTTTACTTCAATCCCTACAGAATATTGTACTTGAATCATAATACAATAATTATTTCTTGTATTCACTTTTGCTGCATGCCATAGAAAACTTGGAAATTGATAGATAATTTTCTTGGGCATTTACTTTACCCTTTGTAACGTATGTATTTTTCTCCATCATATTATTATTATTTAAAGGTCACAATAATAGACAAACAAAACATTCTTTAGCTGATAATTTGAGATAATGTCTCATGTCTTTGTTGGACACCCCAATAAAACCACTCTATGAAGCAAGACCACTTCTGACCACATGGGGGCATATAGATCAGCTTTGTTGACGAAAGAGCCGCTGACACCGTGCTAACGAGTCTGGATGGTCCAGCACGGTCCTGTATTGCAAATTGGTGCCACTAGAGGTGAACTGTGTTGTCTTATGCCAGGTGGTGACTGGGGGACCAACATCTGTCTTTCTTCATGCAAATCACAGTGAGTTTAACTGCAGTTCCTTGAGGGCTGGCTCCAAAAGTCATCATTTCTGTTGAACCCCCCGCCATGTTAAAATGCTCACCTTTGCAGCAGAAATAAACTATTATTAGCCTTTTTTTTTCTTTCTTTTTTTTTAGTTTTTGGACTCCATAGTTAGATTTGACATCCATGACAACTGTAGGTACGGTGGGTTACTTGTCATCACTTTATCTACTTAGCACTCTTAACTTCTGAGCGTAGTCATTTGTAATTTAAAGAGTATACCTTTTTGTGTTTTTAACTGTACTAACGGAGTGGGTTGACCTGGAAGGATCGACGGACAAAGATTTGCCAAGGAGCAGGCAGCCTTTGGACACCATGCATCAGCTAATCATTTGCAACCTTGCAATCCCTCGGAGGGTCTTCTTAGCTGGGTCCTGCCTCCACGAGCGGAGCTATTCTCTACCTAGGCTGCCCTTTTGGATTGACTTTATTCAGACCAATGCCAAGACCCAGCTATGACGAAGCCTCTGGGAATGCAAGGCTGAATTATTGACACTTTTGTCTTATACGTAATCAGAAATATTACAATACACACCATATTCCATATTCATGTCGGGAAGATGCTTGTAGTAAAATGTCAGACCCCCCTGACGTGGACTGCACCATTTCCTTTTCCATCTGACTGACTGACTCACAAACATTTGCAAACAGTGCTGTATTGAGTTGGTTGGAAAGGAGATTACACAGATGTATTGCCATCATATCAGATATTCAGGTAAATATTCATTTTTAGACTCATAAAATGCATGACTACCACACCCTATTGTTCTCAACTAATAAGCTAGGACTTAAGTGTTGGCCACTTAAAGAATAACAACTTTTGCATGTGTA
The DNA here is from genome assembly GCA_037176975.1 of Arrhamphus sclerolepis. Lineage (NCBI taxonomy): Eukaryota > Metazoa > Chordata > Actinopteri > Beloniformes > Hemiramphidae > Arrhamphus > Arrhamphus sclerolepis. Next base: position 7,134,296 of record JBAMYA010000010.1, read on the forward strand.
ATAGTGTGTTTGGTTCTGGTTCAGCATTGTGCAGATCTGCATTTGAGCAGTGTGTGTGTCTGATTTGCTGGCAGTTTGGGTCTACAATACTTTGTTGGTGACTGCTGACTATAAAAGTTGTTTATGTGGTACATTATCTGCCCAATGAACTGTAAAATGGTGTAAAATTTGGTTTATCATCATCTACAGACTGCAGACATTTAGTTGAACAAGCAAGATCATGTAAGGATTGTAAGACTTCAATTAACTGAATCATGCGCTGCAGTGGGTTCCCTTTACACCCTGGAGAAAATGTTGACAACCCCCCCCCCCCAGTTGTCATTGTATAATTCACACACTTTGTAAGTCATTGATCAACTGAGGAAGTTTGCTGCCCTCCAGAAACTCCATTGCTGCATGGCTGATGTTTACGAAAGAGCACAGCAGAAGTTCGGGAAGAATACTCAGCACTATGTATGTATCCAATAAGGGCACATCTTACCAACATCCAAAATAATAATAATAATAATAATGATGTATGATGAAGTGAGCATTATGGTTTGGAATTGCTTTGGTGATAGTTTGAGAAATCACTTCCCATGTTTACCAAATATCCTACAGAATTAAGTCAGGGTAGCGTTCCACCAGTTGAAGCTTAGTAGATGTTGAGTAATGGTGCAGGACAAATGTCTTAAGCATCACAGTAAATCCACAACAAATGGCCTCACAAAAAGAGACTCCACCTTTTGGAGTGACCCAGTCAGAGCCCAGACTTTTACCCTGTAGTAGGACAATGCCAGATCCAGTCACACTATGCATCTTATGAATGCAAGCTGAAAGCATATTCCTCCTCAATCCCTCAATGTCATTGCTGGAAAACGATGTTCATCTAACTCCAAGGATTTTCTGACATTTTCCTCCGACACTGACTGCTTAATGAGTGCGTTCAAAACCACAGGAGAAATGATAATTGTGTTGTGTTAATATCTTAAACATCGCCGGTTGTTGACTCTGAGATGAAGATCAAATAACATTGCATGTTACAAATTCCAAATACGTTTCCTTTCCGGTGTTTGTGTCAAGCCAGAAGCCACACAAAACACAGGAAGTATCACTTTGAGGAACCAGTGACTACTGCTGCAGTGTTACTGCCACCCTAAAGGGTATGGAGAGTTTAACATAGAAAAAGAGTTTCTGAACTTCAAATGTCTGGACTAGAGTCTCTAGGTAAGTGCATAAAAGTTAGTAAATCATACAAATCTATGGAGATTCTCACTCATAATTAATGAAAAACCTGTTATGTAATCAATACAATATTCATAAATGAGTACCCGAGGCTCAGGTTATTGTTAAAGGTAGCATATCATGCATATTTTTCTGTGCCCTGCTTTATAGTATTAATGACCTGAATAAGACTTGAATACGTTTAGAAATCTGATATACATTTGAAGCTCTGAAATTAATATTTCTATTTTGGAGGGAAGTAACCTCCTTACCTGGTTCACATATGAGGAAGCTATCACACTGCTTCCACAAACTGAAATGTTCTTTTTAAAGCACAGTGGTACATCACCCTTGATGTGTGAACTAAACGAGAGAACATAATTCCAACATGTTTATGGAAGCCTGATGAATTAAATTGATGGTTCACAATTTAAAAATCCTGTGGTGCAGCTTCTGCATGAGAATTCACCAAGTTTAATCTTTAAATTTGGAGCACATTACATTCTTTAGCTTTGCTTGGATTTTCGGTCTGCCTCAGTAAACATCCTAAATACCTTATAATTATATCCACACTATTGATCGCTTCTGTCAAATAACCCAAAGCTCAAAATCGCATATAACCATAACACTAAATTGTCAAGCTCATAGTAGGTAGGACTCAACCTGGGATATTTTTGGAGGTGCGTTGTTGTTCGCCGAGTTCTACAAATGATTAGAAGCGAGAGCGCTTCACTAATTTGCAGCACGCACATTTCGTTTGAAGTGAGCAGAAAATCTCCAGGTTAGTTTAAATCTCCTTGCTAGCAAACCTTTTGTTTTCTAATAATTTTCACACCAGAGAAGGTGGGCTGAATACTCTAATCTCATAAGCTGCTTAAGTCAGATACTGTGACTTCATTACATTCTCTGCTGTTTGTAAACTATTCTTCAGAAAACTGAAAGTTGCTAGGGCTGAGTAGAGGATGGAGTGCCAAAGAAAAAAAAAAAAAAAGGGGGGGGGGGCTTTGTTTCTGTGACAAGACAAGGTGTGTGAGAACAACGTACTCCAGAGACTCGAGGTGTAATAAAGGCTTGACCAGTGTACCTTTGGCTCTCAATGTGTAATTAAGTAGTAACTGAAAATATTGATTTGATATTTTGTTTTGTCCATCCAGCCACAATTACTTGTGGGAAAACAAAGGTACCCAAAGAGAAAAGGGGATTGAGCTGCAAAAAAAAAAAATCCTTTAACTTGACAAGTCATCCTAACTATATAGCAGCCTCATACTTTCATCACCAAATTTCCCTCATGATATATATATTATTATATTGATTATAAAAGGCACATTTCAAAGTAACAGGAGTAAAACATACTAAAGCCAGCAGTGAATACGTTGAGCCAACATGCTTTGGGTGAAGGGATCACAGCAGCAACACGACTCTACGGGGGGTTCTTCAAATTTTAAACAACCAATCAGAAATTCCCAGTCGCTACACAGGTGTGTCAAATAATTTCATATAGTTGATACTTGTAGAACAATCATATATCACCTTAAAATCCAAGATTAAAAATGTACAAACAGAGTCAAAATCACTCAAAAGAGCAACACCGGACAAAACTTGCTACCTGACTTTGTAACATGAAAACAATTTGCTAAGAATTCAGTTCAATATTTGTTGGCTCACAGAGACATCAGGGCCAGAGGAGCATGTATGAGAGCCTTAATCTTGGTGTGTAATATTGAACTCCAGAAAAGTCGCTACAGTAACAGTTATAACGACACTGACAATGATGTGAGCACTCCCATTTCTGTTCAATATCGTTCTGGCTAACGTCATGCAATCTGTAACCAGGCCCTAGCCCTAACCCTAATCCTAATCCTGATCTTAGTGACAGGGATTCTGAAATCGCATGTCCTGAAGTATAAACCCATTTACTCCTAAGGTTAGGACTTTTAAGAGGCAACATCTTCCCTCTTTGAAGATCTCAAAATATGTGGCTTCTCACAAAACACTGAAACCAAAAAAAAAAAAAAACACAATCTACAGAAACAACACAAATTAATCCTCTGATCGCAACCTTCGCAATGTAGGTCCATCAAATTCACTGCAGAAATAAATCAAATATACAAGTACATGTATTACTACAGAAGGATCCTCGTTATGAAAACATCAGAATCATCTCAGCATTCAGGAAGAAACAAGATCTGAAAGACCTTCTGGCTCTAAATTCACATCAAAACCTCAAACCCCTAAAACCCCAAAAAGCAACAATCCTGATGGTACCCAGCAACACAAACCAACGCAGGTTCCTCTTGAGTTTGAGGTTCAGCTACTGACTGGACGCTCCAGGACCCCTGCATAACCGCTATTAAAGAGCTCCCTCAACTATGGAGCAACAGAAGATATAACCCTAACCTAACCCAGATCTGTCTTCCTCAGAAGAAGAGTTTGATAATAATCTGGCGATTGTCAGAGAACATTAATATAGAACAAATGTCAGAGAAGTTATCAGTGTCATAGACCAGTTGACATCAAACTGATTAATTTGATGCAAATTTATGTGAAATTTTCAACAGGTGGCAGCTCATAGATGAACCTTGGCGATGTCTTCGGAAAAGCGCTTCCGACATCAACATTAGCTTTCATTGTGAGGTAGTCACAACAAAGCAGGACATTAATAAATGATGACATGTAGCCTTGATCGATGTTTAATATAAATATGCATGATAATAAGAAATCAGTGCGTAACGTAACCTTGCACCTGTCCGTCTTTCGGGTCCACAGAGGAAAGAAGACTGTATTTCCATTGATTTGTCAGTTGTTTTACCATTCATTAAATCACTCAAACTGATCCCAGTGCTATTCTCTGCCACTCGTGTTGTCATTATTATTATGGCATGCAATCCCTCACCCACTCAAATTGAAACAGTATTAACCTTTTTTTTATTATTATTATTATTTCTAATCACTGTATCTATTGTTTTTTGGAGTGGCCAGGCCTTAAAAACCTCAATGGAAATTGCTTCAATAAGGCACAACTTGCCCTGCACGAAGTTAGCCAACCTTTATCTCATTACACTTAATATCTAAGGTCTTATCTACATCCCATTATATAACGAAGCATTTAAGGGTGAGGAAGCTGACGACTTTTGACTCATTGGACTTAACAGTGCAAGCATATGGCTGCGTATCAGTCAATCTTGTCTCTCCAAAACAGGTGAAATGACAAAGCGTTCTGTAAATTGATGGCATGTACTGTGTTGTAATCATGTCCCAACACCGTGGAAGTGCTCAAGTGGAAAGTCAGAGACACATGTTTGATAAGACAGGAAAAAATAACACAGGCTGGGAAGGATGATGGTGGACCTGCAACACTGCAGCTCTTTTATTCTAGAAACTGGGGTTGAATTCCTTCATTGGACCATATTTCTGTTATCCTATTTTATGCTAGCTTTTTTCCCTCTGGGAAACTGGCACGATACGAAATGTAAGAACCACCATTACTTGGGTAGATTTGGGAACTGCATGACATTACCAAAGAAAATATAGTTTTGTATTTTTTTTTTTCCAACTTAATTAAACATCATTTCCCTTTGGAGACTAATAAACTTTTCTTAAATTGAACTGAAGTACAATTTAGTCAGGGTTAATCTCTCAAGTAAGCAAGACGCATAAAAACTGTTAATTTTCTTGCTGCAAGTATGTAATTCTAACATAATTATTAACTAAGTACTTGATATGATTAAGTTTGTTTCAAAGTTTGTTTTGTAAGTTTAAAAGGAACACATTATTCCCATGTAAACATGTGTGATTCATAAGAGACTCATTTTAATAACTGCTTAATTTAGGAATTAGCAACATGGACTAGATATGTTTTTTATGCTGTGTTTCCTTGTTATTTCCTATCAAGTGTGTGTTATGTTAATGTCACAATAGATTGAAGCTGTGATATTTTTTCATTAACATTGCTGAGTGGTGAATAATAAAACCGACTATTTATTTATTAGCAGAGTCATCTAGGATTTCTATGAGCATGTCAGTCTAAATTATAACTAATTTGATTCTGCAAATGCAGAAATAAATACATATTGTCTTGCTAATATCTTTGTTCTATTTTTTGTCATTAATCTCACTTCTGCAGATTAAATTAAAAGAATAATCAAATGTAGATTTAATGCAATTGTCACTCAGTTCTTGTCATAACAAAATAGACTATTGACTTTATGGGAGAGGTAAAGGAAAAGTTCAAATACCGTAAATATCAGTTAATTTCATGCTCCAGGCACCATGGATCAATGCACAAAACTTATTTGGAAAAGCTCCACTCAAGCGCAATCCTGTGGTCAAACTGTGTCTTTATATCTTCTTGAGATTTTATTGTCCATCCATCCGTCCATTAACTTCCACAGGGGCAACAGAATAAGAAAAGAGGCCCTAAGCTCTCCTCCTCCTGGAAGACACCAAGATGCTCCCAGGGCAGCCACGAGATATATTTCCAGCTTGTTCTGGGTCTTCTTGAGACCTCTCTCCTGGTTGGACATGCTAAAAACAGGCATCCTAACCAGAACCACCTTAACTGGCTCATCTCGATGTGGGGGAGCACTGGCTCACTACCAGCTGGCTGAACTTCGCTCTCTGTTTCCAAGCGGAGAGTCACTTCTTCGGTCACTACCCACAATTTGTGACCGTAAGCAGAGTAGGAACTGTTCAGAAGAGTCTTGCTTCTTGTCTCAACTCTTGCTACACTCATGATCCGCCTGCACCCCGAGATGCTTAGACTCCCCCTAGATGCAATTCTGCACTGCTGACCCAGAAAAGGCATTTTCTATCCAAAAACTGTAATATCAGTTTTGGAGGTTTGATTCTTATACCAGCTGCTTCACACATACTAACTTCTGTAGGTGTCTTGGAGCATTTTTTACGACCACTGATGAGCCCACGTGACAATCTACAGACCTGAGGAAGTGGGGGATAGTGACGACCCCTGGGGGTTACATAGCCTGGGGTGCTATATAATAGCCAGGCCATCATGGAATACACATCTAGTTTGGAATATAAACAAAAGAGCTTTCTCCCAGATTGAAATGTCAATCTGCACACAGCCAGGCCCGGAAAAGAGACGGATGACTCTTTCATCTTCCTGCGGACCAGACACAGCAGGGAAGTGATGCTTTTGTTTTCAACTTGACACAAGTTTGTTTTCTTCCCAAAAGCAAGGACGTGGTCATCTCGAGAAGAGGTGATGTGACATGGAACTATTACCAAACATGATCTATGCTGCATGTGCAAAGTTGTTACCAGATAAGTAAAACCCTAAAAGCATTCAGGATGCTCTTTGGAAATTTCAACCACATCTCTTTCTGTAGTTCACTTACTTCTATTCAACAGTTTGTTAACAGATGTTTATTTCCATCTATTATTTATTTATGTATTTATTTTGGCAATAATTCATACGACAACAACATCATTTATCTTTGGTCATGAATGAAATATTATTTGTTTCAATTCAGCCCAAATGTGATGTCATGTTGACTAAGGTTGCATTAACACTGCAGGTCTTAATGCTCAGATTTTATTTTTATTTTTTTGTCAAGATCTGATTTTGTGTGTGATTTTCCACATTATTATTTTAAATGGAACCTGGTGTGAACTGGCTAATGCTTTAAAGTGACTTTCATGCACAGACAGATAACGTGACCTCAAAGGGAGAACAGCAGCAGTGAGCCTATATGATTTATGTTTTTGTGTGGCGGAAACTGACAAATTCATAAAGAAATTATAATGAGAAGAAAACAAAGGTCTATCAGGATCAATCTACCACTCATTCTGTCAGGAAGAACACTTGCCAACCCCTGTGCTAAAAATTGTGTTTCTGCTTCATGGGAAATGCCAAGAGTCTTATAGTCTTTTGAGTTCAAAAGTAAGATTGCAGTTCCACAACTGACCACTTGGGGTTGGCTCCAAAAGTGAGTCAATTTCCATCAACCTCTAGGTTAAAATGTGAAGCTTTGCAGCAGGAATCCTAACAAAAAATATCACTTCAGCTCCTTAGGTCTTAGCTTTGTCTTGACTTCTTCGTTGCAAGGAAAGAACAGTGCAGAGCCATTCAAATTTTAAAGAGAATACATTTTGTTGTGCTATTAATTTTAGGCCTTTCCTGGCAAACCTGCAGACCCACAGCCAGTCTCAGTGGGGCTTCATCAAAGCCGGGGCCACAGCTGAGCCCTGGACCCTCCAGGGCAGCTACCTTTCCAGATCGACTAACTTTGCTTGAACTCGTCTTGTGACAGAACCAAGTGGTTAAACTGATAAATCAGTGAACTATGATGCTTTTTCTTTGTTGTTTTCTTTGAAGTTTAATGTTCGGCACTTTTTTTAAAAAAATCATAAAAAAAAACAAAAACAAACGCATTTTACAGCCTAGTGTTTACAAAGATACCAATCCAACTTTCACCTGCCGAGATGTAAAAGGTTTGTTTGTCAAAGCCCGCCAGCCTTTTTTTTATCTGCCCAGAATTACATCAGATAAAGACACTGCTGTATAACCTAAAGCCTTCTCCGATATAAAATATGAAAGTGGTACGAGTCTGCAAAAGCAACCAAACAATCATAAGGCAGTCTCAGAGCAGCTGTGTCTGATGAGGACAGATGTCTGTGTTGGGTTGTAAACGCCTTTTTAGTGTTTACAGCGTGAGCCTGCTGCCTCCCTGCCTGCCCCAGTCATGCATTTTGATTAACTTTGAATGTGAATTGAGCCCTGCCACGAACGCTGTGACAAGCCTAGCGGAAACCTCATGGAGAAACCGCACTGACAGTACTCCTCCAATCACTCCACTCTAATTTGTCTCAGTGGCAAAGGTCATCAGTGACACACAAATACAGCTCACACAGCAGAGACTCGTCCCAGGCTGGCTCTCCCACACGCATCGGCCCCGCAGAGCCAGCAAAGCTACTAAAACATGATATAAGGAGATTCCAAGATGCATAATTGAACAGTTTGCACCCAGCTTGATAGCTGGAAATCTCCTTCATTAATCAACCCCCACAGAGTTATGAAAGCTCAAGGAGGAGAGGTTTATGCTGGCATAGAGGAAACATGATGGGATGGCTCTGGAAGGGCTTAAGCTCCCAGACTACATCCAAAAGGTTAAAAGTGTGTTATACATGTTTTATGTATGTCTGGCTTTGCAAGAAATATGCACATGACCTAATGTCTTGCAATCTCCGTTTTGCATCTAAGCGTTTGTGACGTTTTCATTTTAGCTCCAACATCAATCAGAGACGACTACTGCCACGTATTTTTGAGGCTTTGCATTTGGTTGCTTTGCACGCTGGCATTCAAATACACGTTTCACTGTACGCTCTACTTCGGCCCTGCTCGGTGTAATTAAATGTGTTTACTGCTCTCTTGGATCAAAAATTAATCACCAACTCAGTCAGATTTAACTGTTCTTTTAAAAAATAAATAAATAAATCTTTGCTAATGTCCTACGAAGCCAATTAAACAAGGTCATGTGCTACATTATGCTTATCTGCCAGAAGAGGATTTTTACAAGGAGGAAAGTATAAGACCCACTCATGTTCCATCAGGGTTTTTGATACAGTTGCAATAGGTTTTTTTTTGTTTGGTTTGTTTTTTTTTGTTGTTGTTGTTGTTGCTTCCTGGCGTTTATAAGTGGATATGAAGTCAGCAAATTGTTTGACCTAGCTGCTGAAGCCAGACCATAAAATATATTTCAGCTGGCTGCATGTAGCTGCAGAGACGCATTATGAAAAGTGAAGGTGCTCCTGCAGCCAAGTGTTAATAGAGGTCAGGAAAGAAACAAACAAGCACAAACAGATTTTTGAACAATAGTAGTAAACCTATGAGGAGAATATTTAACAACTGGTACTGCCAGCCAAGGCTGGCTAAGAAGCACTCCAGGAGTCTTAAAAGCCAGGAGAACCAGGTTTTGAGTCAGGCTCATTATTTTCAGTCAAGGCTGGAGAAAGTAACAGCCGTTGGCTCTAACTGAGCTGGATAAACATGATCTAATATGCTTTTAACCACAGATATAAAGGTTTCTGTATCTTCAGCCTAGTCTCATTTGTAAACATCAAAGAAGCACATACAAAAAAAAAAAAAGAAATCGATGTATTCTAGCAGCAGATGGACATGAATTGTGCTCTTTTTTATGTTTATATTCTGTAGCAACTAAATGTTGCTAAAGAATGTTGCCAAAGCATGGTAAAGATGAGAGAGAGAACTTTAAGCCAAGACATTATACTGTTTTGTTTTTTTAATGTCTTAAATTAATTTAGTGGTTCTGCATCACAACTTGGCAAACAAAAAAAGAAAAAGATCACAAGTAACCAGCAATTCAATTTATGTACCATAATGTACATATATGGTAGCAATTCACAACAAAAGTTCTGTTCAGCTCCATTATAATGCAATTATATGTCAATTAGATCCAGATTGTTTTTTTTTTTTTATATATTTTCATCCAGTTCCATTCAGAGTAAAGTTTAAAAAAAAAAAAGTTGAAAAAGTAATGGAAGACATCAGGTGTGCGTGAGTGCAATTCAATATATAAAAATCCTTCAGCTTCCACAAAAGGAATCATTTTCCTTTTAAAAGTCACAGCACTTTTTTGTGACTGTTTTGAAAATAAATATAAAAATAGAAATAACAGTATCATGCATGTCAGACTTGGCACATCTAAGAAAGAAGAAAAAATAAATCCAAAGAAGCAATACTATATACTGTAGTACCCCCTTTATTCTGCAAAGGTCAGAGCTGTAGGATTGGGGTGGCAAGATGGAAGTCATTTATATGCAAAATGTATATGCCCAAAAAATGATTTTTGTCATTTCAAACAATGCTGGAAAATGTGTTATGGTCTGATGAGACAAAGGTTGGACTTTTGGGCCTTAATTCTAAAATACACATGAAATATAAAATGTAAAGGAACGCCAGACAGTGAAGTATTGTGGGGGTGGTTGCATTGTTTACATTAATCACCATCACCGCTCCTTCCATACTGAAAATCATGCATGACTTATTTCTATTTTGACAGCATGCTAAAGTCAAGACGGTTCAAGTCTGATGGCTACACATGAACGAGCCTGCCAACTGGTGCGATTTGTTCAATGCAGCGGCAGATTTTTGTGGTGCAGCACAAGCTATCAGCTATCAGTGTAAAACCAAAGATACTCTGAAAATAGTTTTGTTCATTTATCCTCTGCTGAAAACTGTTACAGTAACTGTTGGTTGTTGTCTTCTACTTTGCCACAACAATACAACATTAAGGGTGCGTTCCATACTTGGAAACAGGGAGTTCCAAGTGGGAAATTTCAACTGGAATGTCCCTTGCAGTTGGAATTCCGAGTCAGAAAGTCGGAGAATCCTCTCCACCCCCGAGCTGACAATCAAAGATGGCTCCCCCGGGTGTAAACAACAAGAAGACATTCCTGCAATATTCTGTTTATTAGCACTATTGACTAGTGTTTGTTGCACTAAATCAGCTGTATACATAATATTGTTTGATTTATACATATAAAATGCTGCTATAGTGTTATTTACATTTTGCGTGTGGTACGTGTGAACTACAATGCAGGGCATGCTAACGGTGGCTAACAGTAGCCTGATAGATCGGTGCCAAACATGTTGTCGATGTTTTTTTCAGTGAACTGTTTATGGGGAGAAGGGTTAAAAGTAGTGTATGGTTTAGCTGTGAGTGACCTCTTTAGGATGCACATTCTAAATATTTTTTAAGTGATCAGTTAAGTTAGGGTATTAATAAGTTAATGAGCGTTCGTTAATGCATGTCAAACAATAGTAAGTATGCGTGTGACAAAAACTCAGAAGTGCTAATAATAACCTTGTTCTCTGTTAGCAATTGAGAGGGTGATTGATGTTTTTTTGTTTTGTTTTTTTGCGTGCATGCTGCTACAACTGTGGAGCCACATTTTTTATTTTATTTATTTTTTTATTATCAGCACCATCCCTAGAGGTGAGAGACACGCAGACGTTTGTGCATTACTAACTATATACAAACTAACTATAACAAAGAACGTTTCATTCCAAAATATTTCTCACGTAAAAAAAATTATGAGGGAAATGGCTGCGATGCATTTATGGCTGAGGACAGTCACACCACAACAGGTTAAATCATAATATATATAATATTAAATTGATATTTATGATACAATTACTCATATGTGTGTTGCAGAGAGCTTCAAGGAGAGTGCTGTCACCATCTCCTGCCCTGCCTGCAAACGGAGGCTTCAATAGGGACCAGATGTTGTTCTTTATTGACCTGATGTGCCAACACCTGGAGGCAGAAGCTGATGGTCTCCCAAAGACCCTGAAAGAGCTAACATCTTGGCAAAATAATCTGCCAGGTCAAATCAGAGGAATATAGTGGCTGAGAAATGGAACACGCTGATCGATACGTACAAAAATGAAAAAAAAAATAAAAATGGGCATCAACAAAGCCACAGGAAAAGGAAACCATCTGCTTCCAATTTTTTATTTATTTATTTTTTTTGAGACATGGATGACCTTCTACAAGGGCAGCATGATGATGTCATCCCTGTGGTTGGCACATCAGCTGCGCTTCATATAAGAAGACCAGAGGCGCTTGGGCCTTCAGGTGTCACATCACCTCTAGCAGACTACCTCATATTCCAGCACCCACACATCACCAACACCCTTCACCACACCCACACTGCCTCATCAGCGCTGGCAGGTACAAGATGATGTCCTTCAGTTCCTCCATGAGTCTGGGAGGCCAGTCAGAATCGCCACGAAGAGTTGCTGGCTCAGCTAAAGTCAGCCCAGCAAGGGTTTGAGGGCCTGATGTGTCGATTCTTAGATAAACTTTGATTCTGTTATTGTTATTGTTGAAACTTTTGTTACACAGTTTACTTTAAGTCCTTTTTTACTACATTCATTGCTCTATCTGGGGATATACTTGAAGATTTTGCTCAATATGCATCTTTGTTCATAACTAAGTGTTCTTCTTCTTTCTTGTATTAAAAGGGAATATTTTCAATATTTTATTATTGAATATTGTATTAAATTTAATTACATTTCTGCCTGATGTGATGTTGATGTCATTGTAGTAAATAATAATAATAAATAAAAGAGAAGGAACAGTCAACTCAGGAAAAAATTTACTGGTAAGATAAAAGGTTTAAAAATCAAAATAAAAACAATCTAAAAAAACAATTCTGCCAGGAGAGTACTATTGGTACCCATTTACAAAGTTTACAATTTAAGAAAGAGTAGGATATTTTCATAGCATGGCCCCATGACATTTGCAGTGTGTCCTCTATTCATTTTCTGCTTTTCTTGGGCATCCATTTGTTGCTGATAGATCTCTGAAAGACCAATTCACATGTGTAAAAAACAAGCTGCCATTATGATCATCACCACAGCATCAATTCAGGTGTTCTGCAGAGCTCATGGCGTGCCCACTTGCACTTAAATGCTTCCAAAGGCTTGTCTGTGACCACCCTGACACTGCTAATCCTGGAGCTCTGCAGCTCATCGGCCTCAGTTAGAGCCCCATTGTCATGCTTTGGAGTGACGATAAAAGGGAATGCCTGTCCAATGTGGGACTGTCTCCCAGCAAGCTGTTGTCACCCATCTTCTCCTGCCATGTGGAGTGGAAGTCAGAGGCCCTCAACATCCTGGCATCATGGACCTTCCTGATGGTCCAGCAAAAATGTCAATGAATCGCCCCCTCATATCCAAAATCCCCTGAAGAAGGACAAAGAAGACAAAGAAGGACGGCATAAAATGACTTGTGGTTTCTGTAGTCTCCTCCTCTTGTTGTTGGTGGCCTTTACACCCTGATGTGTCATCCAACATGGCACCAATGACACCACTGAGGCCACAGAGGTGGTAGAAAACAACAGCAGATGCTGTCTTCTCACAGGTATTTGGCCAGGATATAAAGGATGAGCCTATTGTGCACATGATGTTGAGCACTTGTAAGATGATCCTGTGTGCTGTGGACTGTGACACATCAAACTTAGACATCTCATGGAAGCTGTTTTGGTTGGCCACATACCACAGGGACATCAGCACCTTCTTTGTTGCAGGGACTGGTGGTAGACCTTGACTTTAATGCTTTTACATTAACATTGTCCTGCAGTTTCATCACATGAAATTCAAACTGGGGCTTGGTGACATGGAAATGGTGTGCAAAAGTGTGATCATCCATGTTCAGTGTGATATCCCACTCTCTTCCAGTCTTCAATATAATTCACTGTATAGGCTGCAGCCATCTTGTTTTCTGATTTCTTCAACTTTTTTATGACTTTTCAACTGGAACGCTGATAACTTGGCCATGATGTCGTTCCCAGCTCTGACTTCCGAGGTAAATGGAACATGTAACATAAGCGAAGGTCACCAGTTGAATGGTGTTCCCAGACAGTCCTTTTTCCTTTTAATGTGAATAGTTCTTCATATCCCGCAAAAGATACTTTACAGTTTAGATGACTCAAACATTTTTTGTCAACGTGTTTACAAACTATGCCCATTCATTTTCGCCACTATCTGTAAATACAGTCACATTCATTAACTGCTCATTTCATTCATCCAGTAAATCTTATGGGTTTTGTACTGCTATAAAAATGAGGTGTTAAAGATGACATAGAATGGTTGAACAGGCTATTTCCTTGTTCTGTGATGTGGACATATAGACAACATACTGGTTGGGTCTGTAATGCCTCAAAAGTTTCTTAAAACCCTTTCTTAGAAAGCTAGGTTAGATGGGGGATTTTGAACGCGGGGTTTTGCACCTATTTGGCGTCCTTTTGGGTTTATCTGGCAACCTCATTATGAAATGCAAGCAGTTGGCGCTGATTGGCTGCCTTTGCTGCCACTCAAAAGAGACTTTGCCAGCTTCAAAAAAAGAACAGAGCAACTTCCTACAGCTATGGCCAACACAAAGAGTTTAGATTGGGCCCAAAAAAATTTGGCCTGACCCAACCCGACTTCATGCACATTCTGTCCAAAACCAACCCAGCCCAGGCTCAGGCAGAGAAATCAAACTCTATTTACTATGTTGTGATCATTATCCCATAGCTTTATATAAAATAAAAATACTATTTACTATACTATACTATTCAAGCCCGACCCGACCAAATGAAAGTGGTGGGAAATCACAACCCGATACCCAGTTTGGGCCGGGTATCGAGCTCCTGGGTATCGGACTCCCTCTGCATACTCATCCTTTAAACTCTTCATGATGGAAGAAAAAAGTATCTGAAAACCTCTTCTTTTTAGCTCCCTTATTTTTCAGCTCTTTCATCACTCACGTAACGTATAAGATGATGTATCATGAAGTTTTCGTTAATTCAGAAGATGACTAATTCATTTATCACTTAAAATTTGATTAATAAGGTTATTTACCATGTTTTTTTGTGCTGAATTCTACGATATCAAGGGGTGGAATATTTTGCTAACTGCCATGCTTTTGGTACTTTGTCACATTTGTGAACAGGTTACAACTTTAGGCGTCGTTTCGGTTGACCTGCTGTCAAGCTGAAACATCTTCAGCTGAAATTTCAGCTGCACACAAGGTGTACCAGTTAATTTTGACAATAACACAAATCTGTTACTTGGGAATACTCTGCAGTGCATCCGTGAATCTAAAGTTGAGACGTTTAATTTCTATGTGTTTGGAAACTGTGGTGTGATTTGGTGGTTAGAATCAGCTCTGTCTGTTCCACTACTGCATCAATAACCACATACTTCTCTGTTCTTTTCATAAAAGCCGTTTTCCTGTGGGAACTTTTATCTTTCACCCTCCAGTTGAGATTTATAATTTGGATCACAGAACAAGAGATGTCGAGAACTGAGGATAGAAATAGAGAAAGGAGTGTGGGTGTTTAAAGACAGATAATCCATTTCAAGGCTTCCCCATAGGGAGGTTCAGATGTGTTGTGCAGCTTATTTGTTTTTTGAGAAAGAAGTTGCTTTGCATCTCTTATGGTTTTCTTCTATTGGCGCGTCGTGAAAATGAAAATGACAGTTGCCTGTTGATTGGATAGGGAATTTAGGATATGAGTTCTGCAGGAAACTGGGAGTTTTACCAAGAATGAGAGGTTCGTTGAAAGCTGTTCTTTTCACTCATCTAGGTGAAAATGACCACAGCAGCTCAGCCATTGTGAAAGACCACACCACAGTAGTGACATTTCACAATTGTTTGTTTACTATTGTTAATAATACTAACTCATCGTGAATTCAACTACCCATGCCTAAATTTTTATTCAAACAGTTATTCATTCTGAAAATACTACAATAGTAGTACCAGGCCTAATATTACCTGAGAACTTGCCGTAATTTACAAAATGCCACCCAAGGTCTGTGTTTCATGTAACACATTTGGACATAAATTTCCAAATGCGTCAACGAGGCCTTGTGTTTTGTTAAACAATTAATATTTAATGAACTACAAATTTGAAGCATGATATGAATCCTTGGCTTGCATGTGCTCAATTATGGGAAAATTTTGAATTGGGCAGGTCTGATTCTACAGTGACTATGGACTTAAGTTGTCATGGTAACAGTAAAGAGAAGAGTACCTGCCACCAAAGCTTTTGTTTTATGCCGTTCTCACAGTGTAGGATTTCAGACATCTTAGGTAAAAAGGCGGGCTAATCGTGGAAAAAAAAAAAAAAAAAAATCAGCCATCGCAGCTGAAAAACAGTGATGGTAGATTTCATAATGAGACAAAGATGAAAGATAGAACCATCTTATAACCAAAGACAGCCTGTGACAGATATCAAGCAGTGTCAGAAATTCGGAGGAATCGTCTCAGAGTGTAACCTGTCGCTGCCTCTACAGTCTCTGTCAGCTAACCGACCAATAGGAGCGCATCATAAAATAACAGACATCAGTATGTCCACACAACACAGAATCCTAGCAACAACAGTGTAAATAATAACAGAGAAATGGGGAAAAAAACTGCAATTCAAATAAAGAAATGAAGAAAAACAGAAAACTGTAAGCTACAGAATCCATAAATCTAACAGGACATTCTAACATTTAGCCAAATGATGGTAATAAGAGTTTGATCAAGGTACCTACAAAGTTCTGAAGGAACTCAGGGTAACTTCTAAGCAGCTATAAGTGCTTTCCCACTATTGTGCCAGGCTGCGCCAAGCCTTAAACATGCTAATGGCCCCAGACGTCAGTTCACTCGCAGACAAATCATTCCTCTTCCAACTGTCAAGCTGATAGACCTTCTGACCCACCCAAAGGAGTTGCAGGACTGAGCCAATATGATAGTTCTAGGGACACGGGGAAACCGGTTCACCAGTCCTTTTGTTTGCAAAGAAACAAAGTGCTAATGTGTATTAATAGCTAACAGTTAACGTAAAGAAGTGTATGATAGTCAGGGACTAGCATTGCTATGACAATGCTAGCATTGGTACATTAGCAAATTAGCAGCAATCTGCGCAGCCTGCTTTTTATGGATCTCCATGTCAAATTTAATGCCAATAAAATTCTTGATTTTTCTTTTCTTCCAGAAAATATACTGTTATGTGTGGTGTATATAATTATACAAAATCATTACATCACCTACTTCTGACCACATACGTCAACCACAATTACTACATATTACCGCAGGTCCCAAGGTAATACTAGTCCCAATGCAGATAAGGCATAAAACACTGAAACTGTATATCTTTGCCATGTCTACAATTATTTACCCCTTTTCTTACTAAAGGAGGCTGTGTCTTTAAATGGTTTGCAGTGGAAGGAAACAGAATGCCACTATTTATTCCTCCATGAAGTGGACCACTAACTGCAGTGTCTAAAATGACCCCTGGAGTCTGCATGAGTGAATCCCCACTGACCCCCATATTTAATTGTCCAGCTTTATGGCAGAAATAAATTATAGCCTGGTCCAAAAACATTTGCTGCCATCAGTTTAAGCTTCATTTCCACTCTGAACGTTCTTGTTTCCAGTATCACCTTGGTAACGACCTTCAGAAAGTGGCTGGATGAACCGTTTCGATCCAAATGCATGTAAACTCTAATTCTAGTTAACACTGTAGCTTAATATGAGCTTAGCAAAGCTAAAATAGCTAACTTGTGGTTACTGATATTAGGAGGGAATGTTCCAACCACCTGTTCATTCAGGCCATTTTTATGGGGAAAAAAACATTTTTAATACATATAAAATGCTATCTGAAATAACTAGATAAGTTTTGTTTTTCAATATTATTACTTTAAAAAAGAAAAAAAGACTCATGCCAGCAGACTGAAGAGAAGCAGGCAACATCCTGTTCAGCCTCAACAGGGAAAAAAAAGAAGCAGAGGGAGTCAGAAGATAAGATGGGGCTGAAGGCCATTTCCTCAGACAGGCTGGCGCTAAGACTGATAAAGTAAAAATAAAGATCTGGGGAGGTCAGGTCACCCCTGAAACAATCATTAGGCCTCAGCAATAAAAGGATGAAAAATAAGAGCAAAGGAATTAGATTAAAAAAAAAAAAAGAAGAAATCTTTTATCACCATATGTCTTCTTTCTGGATTAATTGGGTGTTGGGTGGAGTCAGTCCCTGCCAATATGGTGCCACGCAGAGCAAAAAAAGGCTTCAAAAACAGTCTTCAGAAAACCTACTTGTGACTTCATAGGGAGTTTTGTCCAGTTCTTTTTATAAAATGTGTTTTTCTGACTCATTTGAGTTTTATTGATTAAATATTCTCTGATGTACCAACTTTAAATTTCCTCATCTCATCATCCAATCAAGTGGACTTGCACGTAAACTGTAGTAACAACACAAGGCCTTACTGCAATTAACTGCAATGATAAGCTTCTTCGGTGCATAAAATACAGATCAGCGGGTCTGAATATTTATTGTTTTCCCTCAGCTGAGAATTTACATCAAGAGTTATTCAACATTGACTTCTGGTTAAAAGGGTTGATTCAGGGCCTGTTTACATAGAGCCCATGGGCACTTCCCATTAGTCCCACTGTACCAAAAAAAGAGCCTGCAATTTAGCAAGAGGGCACTTACAAAATAATCTGAAAAAAAATAGCTGTGAATGTGGCTAAACTGGTAAAAAATAACTACTTACACTTCAATTAAAGTAAACAAACAATGCCAATTTGTTCTTTAGTGAGCGCTGAGCATAAATGCCAAGTACAAATTTACAGCTGATTATTATTTACAGCCCACTTAGACATTCTTTGATTCTTTTTTCTTTCAGGTTAAAATCCCTGCAGGACCAGGTACCTAATAGATACAATGGTAACTAATTTATTTTCACTGTCTTGTTATTGAACTTGGCAAAAAAACAAAAAAAACAACAACATGTAAACGCAAAAGCTCATGGGTGAATTTCTGAAATTCTGACAGTCATTCAACCCGACATTTATTAAACATTAATTAAGCACTTTTAGTTTTGTAACAATGTAAGGCACCAACTTCCCTCGCTTTGTAGAATACCCCGATTGTCTCCTTGGTCCCCATTTTTCTGTCTGATGCAGCAGTTCTTTCTTCGAGACTAACAAAGAGTTTGTGGCAACACTTCTCTTGGCTCACAGCCAAAACTACAGAACTATTTTGTTGAGAAAAAAAAGAAGAGAAAAGAAAAAAGGATAATGGATTCTGATTTCTGGAGAGGCCATTCCAAAAGGTTGAAATTGTTCTCTAAAACTTATTGTGGCCATTTTGACCTTCTGTTTCATTGTCTTAGTCCAAGGTCTAAGTTTTTATACATTCTACCTGATGTCCTGCTGCCTCCAAAATCTAAAGCTTTTACACTGATTTCTTCCTGTGTAAGAAAAAAAAAGTGTCTATATTCTGTAAACCTTCAATGTTTTCTTTACAAATATGCATATTTGATGTGGTGACAAAAATGTTTCCCACAAACTATAAAAATTGAAACATCAAATAAATAATAAACACCAGAAAAGATGCGAAGAAATGCACATCCAGCAGATGCACCAGAAACTTTCTATCTGGCCCATTTAAATACAAATAAAGATAATTTCTGATTCTGAATATGTTCCGTTTTTAATTCTGTTTGGTAAACTAGGATTTTTATTCTACAGTCACTCTAACTGCAGATGACTTTACTCAGGTAGACTTTTCCCCAAAAGGTATTCCCAAGACAACACAATAAGAGCCTGTTGGAATTAATCACACTTTCTGGAAAACCTAAAGTTCCCATTTCATTTGTCACATGTGCATATTTAATGGTGTACAGTAATCCAAATGAGCTGAACATTGGGTGCTGGAATCTTTGTACATGGCTGGCTGAGCTGGCTGAATTTCTGCTGGCTCTCTCTCTCGCTCTCTCTCTGAACACATGAATGTGATAAAATGATTCAATCACATGGCTCTTCTGCGCTTTCCAAACGTTATTTGGCCAGATGGATCAAATTTTGCATATCTTGTCACTCACAGCATTTCCATTTCCAATGATTGCTTATTTGTCCATCAGAGAGGTGCCGTTTGGGCCCTTGTTCATTACTTTTGTCACATAGAAGTTGTTATTATCCACTGTGGCGGCCACACAGAGAAATGCATATTACAGTGGGACACACATGTTAAAACCATGTGAGAGACTTGTCTTGACAGTATTACAGAGAGGAAAGCTCTTTACTTTAACGTCTGCATGTCAATGAATAGACAGGGTGTCAGAACACCCAGAAACACAATTGCTGCATTCTGAACATGTCAGCAATCTGCAATGCTACGTGGAAGATGTTCTGGACTGATGACACAAAAGTCCATAGAATTGTTTGCATGGTGCAAAAAGCTTACCACCATCAAGGCATCGTCCCAAACGATCCAGGCTTGCTCCCCTTCCTCAGCGCTTGAATCATTTGCCTCGTTCAAGGAGAAAATGAATTCCCTATTTGCAAAAATGGCTCAAAGGATAATGTAAGGTTGACTGACCACCAAATGCTTAGAAGCTGTTTTTTTTTTCTTCACTGATATATTTATGCTTGCTTGGGATGGGGGTCTGTTGGATTTCTTATTCTCATTTTGGACTCCTTTGAAACAAACTGGATTATGAATTTGAAATTATCTCAATATACATGAATTATGTTCAAATAGACTGAATTGGAATATAATTTGGGTTTAATTGGATTGGATTTGTTGAGCAAATGCTCCATGTACAGAGGCTGCAGACTTCCCAGATTCGAGTCTTGAACTGTGGTTCGATATTTTCCTCTCAACAGTGGGTTTTGTCACTTCTTGTGTTGCATTTTGGTTTGATTTTTGCATTTCTGAATTCTTTCTCAGTTAAAATAAATGGTATTGTTACTCCTGCCTCCTCTGATCTCCTGCATTTCCAGTCCTCTATATCTCCTTCATGACAGTCGTCTTCATTAAAGATGCAAGAAACAATAACTGTGTGTCATCAGGTTAAATACAATGTTTTTCTTTCTAAGTGCGTTTAAATTTTGTTGTGATTCATAAGACATTTTGTGTCAAATGAATGCAGAAAACTCAACATTTTGTCTTGTTGTTGTTTTTCCCCTCAGGACTAATTTGTAAATGCTCCTAGTAATTGTGTTAAAAATTGCAGTCTGTGTTGCCAGTCTACAAATCCAAAACAGGACAAGCATATTTGTATTTGCTGAGTATTTGTGAGAAACAGTGGGGGCCTTTGAATGGCTGCAGATGGGGCAAGAGCGGAATGATTGCAGAGCTGTCACTTGATTTGGATTTGTAAATTGTCTCCTCGCACCTGTCATTTCAGGTTCAGTGGCTTGTTAGAAACCCAATCAACAGTTTTTCTAAACAGTAATTTATCAACAGTAGGGACAAAGACTTGGTTTGACAACAGGAGCCATTCTAACCATTCAGTTTGACCAAAACCAGCATGATGCTGCTACTTTGTGAATACTTCTTAATCTTTCTGGAAATGCGCAGCGCTTTCAGGCTCACAACACAATTAACTTCATTTTAGTGACCGTCTCTTTAAAATAAGTTCTGCAGCTGTCTGGAAAAAGATTGTTGCACAAGTTGAGTCAAAGATCAGCCTTCTAGCTGACCAAATGTCACCCACATTTGCAGGATAAATGAACGACACTTGCAAGGACAAACGCTGTGAAAATGAAAAGGGCACAAAGCCCTCTTCCAGCAGACCTGTCATAATCCACCACCAGAGGTTTTCGTCTTCCATAAGTCTCCCTGAGATAAAGTCATTACTTTCTGGGGGAGAATTACAGCGGCAGACAAACACAGAGCCCTCTGTCAGTAAGAAGTTGTTTGTCTCATCTGTACATCTGTCTAAATTCCTTTCATATGTTTCATCTAAATTTGGTCCTGACTGGGAGGGTGTGGTGACTGATGATGTTCAGGCAAATTTATCTGAAAGGCTGAAGAGGAGCGAGCGTGGAGACAGGGATCTAGCTAGTACTTCCTGTCACCAAGTCAATCAACGTAAAATGTATTTCAAAAGATAAGCAGTGGGCTGAAAACTGTGATGCATTGGCTATTAATATCAGTCATTCATGAGACTGGTATCCAGGTGAAGCTAAAACTGCTAACCACCATATTTAATTCAAGATGGAGACATGTTAGAAACATTATGTTTCATGTGCGAGACATAGTCACATGATGTCAATTGCTGCAAAAGGCAGCCATATTAAGACAGATTTGTGCAAGATAAATACCGCTCCTGTGATATTTTAATACTTGTTGATGTAGAAAATCGGTTAAAAACTTTTCACCTTCCTACATCTTCTCAGTGGAGATTTAAAACCCAAACTCTGAGGAAACCAGTGCCGGCCCTGTGGTCTCACACTACCCAGTAACTAATGAAAATGAAACATTTGTTCTTTAGGGCACCTTACAGGCACAGCCTTGCCTGCTGTTTGGCACACAATGAACATTGCACACCCCTTGATAGATTTAGCCCTTAATGGTTTGAAATATGCTTGCACTACAGTTTTTTCGCTGTGAGGCCAAATGATATCCCCTCTCTTGATGATTTATTAAGCCCATTCAGAGCCTTCTTGTCAGGGATAAATTGGCTCCTGCCTCATGTAATGCCCTTGATGGATAATCATCTCATTTTTCTTGATTATTCTGTCTATATGGCTGTTGCTTGAAATCAAAATGAATCTCACAAACATAATGCCTTAGCCATTTTTTTTCCTCTAAATGTTAGATTATGTGATCAAGTTGATAATGGTCAGTGATTACGAAACTTCAGATTTCAAATTAGGTGACAGCTTAGAAGCTGTGATGCTATTTGGCCTTTGACCCCCTGAAGACCTATTCAGACGGCCAAAAATGTGATCTGAGCTGAAATGACTATTTGAAACAGTTGTTGATTCTGCTGCTAATTTGGAAACCAAACAAAGCTGATTCAAGCTGAAAGACTCTTAAACATTAAATACTCGCTCCACAAACTACTTTTAGAAAGTCAAGAAACTAAACTACTAAAGCTCAGCAAGGCAGCTGACAAACAGCTCGCTTGGGACTTTGAGGTTTTTAAGATAGAAATGGTCTCAGTCATTAAGGGCTTAGATGTGAAATGTTAATATCTTATTTTGTCTAAACTGATCTTGATCAATCAATCCTTTAACATTTTTGTGACATGAAGCAGTGAACCCCAACCCTCAGGCCCCAGACCGGTACGGGTCCGTGGGTCATTGGGTACCAGGCCACATAGAAAGAATAAATAACTTCCATTATTTCCGTTTGATTTATTATCTGAGTCTGAATGGTGTTTTATTTTGAAAAATGACAGGATTCTCTCCATTACTTCCATCTATGATTCACTCTTGACGCATGCCAAGACCTCGAGACCATAGATCACGTGATACGCTAAATTTAAATCCCCACGCTAACAAACGTCTTTAGAAAGTTTCTTTAATGTTTATAATTATTATTATCTTATAGAGAAAATACTACAGTTTTTATGTCGGTCTTATCATTTTATTTTGTTTTATCTGCTACACCTATAGATCGTTCCGTGAAAATATTGTCTGACATTAAACTGGTCCATGGCACAAAAAAGGTTGGGGGGCACTGCAGTCGTTTCCCTGTGTGTGTGTGTGTGTGTGTGTGTGTGGGTGTGTGTGTGTGTCTGTAACCAATGGATACTGATTCTGCTTCCTGGTGGGTGTGGCACCTGTTGACCCTAATTCCTTATTATCCTCACCTGTATTCATCTTTCGCCAGATGCATTTAAGCTCTGGTCTTCTCTTTTGCTCTAACATGTGGTACATCTCAGGTTGCCAAGTCTCCTGCAGTTCATGGGAAAAGTAATCACGGTATCAATTGGTATCAATTCATTCGAGTTATTTTGTGCTGTTTAGGAATCCTGTACCAGGCCAGCCAACCTTGTGTCCACCAGTCCACGTTGGGACAGCTGCTCTGCACCGCCGCCATTCCTGCCACCTCTTGGATGAACCCACCAACAAAGTCACAACATTCCACGTCACCTTACTTACCAGAACCCACATCAGTTATGAAGAACCCCCAGTTTTGTTATCTAGAAATTCCGTTCCTCGCTGCAAATAAAATAACTTTATATTTTACATACCTGTCTTCAGTCATCTGTTGGATCCTGCCTCAAAAGTTCAACAAAACCTTAACACAGGTCTCTGGATTTGATGGAGAGACCCAGAGAACACCTATGAAGATATTCACCCAGCAGTGGAGTGATCTACAGACTACACAGCCAGTTTTTGATCATCAAAGCAAAACAAAATTAAGGGCACATTATTTTTACTATTATGGGACTGCTGTCAATAGAAACCAATACAGCAATTTCTGAATCCTGGGACGACATACTGTTGCAGCTGCATGTAACTTTACACCACTTCCTCTAATATCAATAATAAATTAAAGGCCATCTCACAGAGCTAGTTCAGTTTTTCACAGCGAACATCATGGCAGGGGTGGCAAAGAAAATAAAGACAGTAATGACAGAGGATGCAAGACAGAAAATGAGAGTGTGATCAGACAAGAAGCCAAACAAGAGTAAATTTCAGGCAGGTTTTCACTCAATTGAACAAGTAAGTTTGCCCCCAAGCACATCAACTGATCTTTGAGTTTCTATTCTATCGTTTTTTTGGGGTATAGTTAGAAAATCAAGCTTGGTGAATCAACTGTTATGCATCAGATGTTTATCCTCTAGGAACAAACAGTAGGGGCCACTAAAAAATCTCAGAATTTAAAATGTTGCTCTGGATCACAATGTGTGTCTTCGAAGTTAAGGGCGAGTGTAAGAGTGCATGGAAATTATAATCTAAATACTGAATTGTGATACACAGTCTCAGTATTCAAAAGAGTCCCACTGACATGCTTTATGTAAAGAACGATAATCATGTCGCTTTTTATAAAAAGCTAACTTCCCACGTAACTATCAAGAAATGACAATGACCTCACTGAAAAACGATCATCATCATACCCAGAAGCAGAATATGAAGATTTTGTTAAATAAAAAAAATAAAATAAAAAAAGAGAAAATGACAGGACTTGACTTTATTTGCACACAGTCATTGACTCTTTCAATTTAGACCACCTTAATATCTTATTTCATGCTTTCTCTGTCCGTTCCAGTGGACTGATTTGTCCTTTCATACGTTTGTGTTTTTGTCCCAAGGCACACTTATTCATAATAGGCACTACTTTTACTTTGACAGCTATTTGTATGTGGAGTGTGTTAAGACCTGCCCTGTCATTGCTCCTGTACTTTGCTGTTTGCTGAAACAGCCTTTTCCGCAACGACAATAGTCCAAGACATCCTCTCAGTGGATTGAATCTTATACCTTGCAATTTATTCACAGCATTATAAAGCTAGAAAATGGAAATGAGTGGAGAGAATTTTCTGGCAGCCAACTAAGATTAAAACTATGACTCTTTTGTATCACACTTTAGTTGTCCTACTTTTATTTATTTATTTATTTTTTAAAAAGGTTGTTTTCTTAACTTTGCTTGGGTACCTGTACACACAAAGCAAATCAAACCTTACTCTTGCTGCCAGTCATTTGCTTCCGTGGCATTTATGATGGCATTACACTGAAAGCATTACTCAGCCTGCATAATGTTTAGCACGCATTACATTCAGCAATTTGTTTTTATGCCCCGTTTCAAACTGCACCAATTCTGGGAATCATTTAGTCGTGCAGTATTCCAGCTAGTCTATCAGTTCAGAGTCAGAAACTGAAAAAAAGTTTTTCTTTTAAGACAGCTGAAAGTGTGGATGGAAGAAAAAAAAGTGAGAAAGATTAGATCTGAAACACATCCGTGCACTAAGATGTGAATATTGTTTGTATCTCATTTTACAGATAGTTAAGTGATGCAGGAAAAATGGTATGACTCCAAACTGACTGTGTAGTATTTACATCTTTACCAATTTAATCTTAAACTTATCTTCTTTTTTTTCTTTCCAATTTTTTTCTTTGACTCTGAAGGGCAGTACAAACTGCCGGAAACAATAGTATACAATATGATCACATTTTATGATGAATGTTCCATCCTTCAGTGCAACAAAGACCAACCTCTGCTTTCATCTGGAGTCGTGCTCTTGTACCTTTATGGACGTCAGTCCAATATTCCTTAAATAAGTAAGCCAAAAGGAAGAAAAGGAGAAATACCTAAGCAGTAACAGTAAATTAATTTCTTAACACATTCAGAATGAAATGAAAATGAAAACTATAAGCTATGGAAACTAACAGGAACAATGGAGACAAGCCATACGCATTTAGCCAAAATGAGTGAATTAAGAGTTTGGTCAAGGTGTCTACAGTCGTGAAGGAACTCAAGGAAACTTCTAGGCATCTGTAAGTGCTTTCCCACTATTAAGCCAGACTGGGCCAAGCCTTAAAAGTACTAATGGTCCCTAACCTCAGTTCATTCTCAGAAAAATCATTCCTCTTCCCAGTGTTAGGCTGATCGCCCCTCTGACCCACCCATGATGTTGTGTCATGGTAGAAAGATCATACACTCATTACATGCTTTCAGTGAGGAGGGGTACCTGCAGTGTGTGGATCAAATATGATAAAAATAAATTAATAATTTCGGTGAATGAACTGAACCTGTTGGTTCAGTTGGAACCAAAGGAGTTGCAGGAATGAACCAATGTGATTGTTTCTTTGCAAACAAAGATTGGTGAACCAGTTTCCAGGTGCTTTCACACCTGTTGGTCTGGTTTAAGTGGTTTGATTGGGCCCAAAAGTTGTTGCAATGTTACAATTCTGAACTAGTTCGGTTCACATTCACACCAGTGTTTTTGCAAATGAACCAACAACTGTGGATGTTATATATTCCCCACTCATGTGGTGGCGCTGTTCACAAAATACCGTGTTTTGGGTGGCGTAGATGAAAGCTGATTGGCGCACCGCGTGAAGAGGGAAAAATCCCGGAAGAAAACATTATGCCGTTTGTTTATTTCTTAATGATGAACTGTGCTCTGCTGCTAGCAGAGGCTTTATATTATGATTATTGCTTTGTGCACCGAGCACAAAAACTGCTGTTGTTCTATTGTGAACTTTGCATTCGGCACGAGAACACTTTTTTGGAGAAGACGTGTTGCAAAACACTGTCACCAGCGTCTGCTCACACAAACTCGCAAACTCGTGCGCAGAAATTTTACACTTCCAAAAACACACCACGCAGCTCGCTACAGAAGCCTCAGTTGACCAAAAAGTCACGTACATACCAGAGTAGGTCCAATTCGAGGCCGAGCAGCGTTCTCACCAGCAGCGAACCGAACTGGAGTCCACATGGAACCGTACCAAGACCACCTTCTGGAGGTTGTCAGAGCATGTGAACAGAGCTGAGCACTCAGATTTTCCGCTCCCCGCTCACATAGGTGTTCGTTCATTCGCTCCACCGCTCAAAGTCACGTTGGAACGCTCCGCTCAATTTCACTCCCCGCTCAACTAAAATTTCAGTCCGCTCCGGTGAAATCGCTCCACGCTCACTCAATTTTTTTAAAAAGGGAGCAATTCTTGCGTGCGTGTAGCGGGTGCGTTGCATGACTAGTGCGGAAAAAAATCCGATTCATTTCTACTCTGTGGTGGGGCCCGTGGATTTGTGCACGCTCAAGACTGGTGGTGTGAGTGGTACTGGAGCAAACTGGAGCGGCACAGAGCGATCACTCTGGCCTTTGGATAAAAACTCGCTCCGACTATATTTTGAACGCTCCGCTCCTCGCTCGCTCCCCACTCCACTCCGCTCTTATGCTCTGGTCTTGGTATGGTTCTTTAGTCCAGGCCAAATTAAACTGGTCCACTTTCACACCAGCCCAAACGAGCTGTACTTGCAGGTGTTCCAGACTCCAGTCCACTTTACGCGGACCAAATGGTGTAGGTGTGAAAAGACGCTGAGTCTCAGTCCAAACAATTTTGATAAACAAATGTTCAATAAGCTGATTCTAGTGATTCAGTTCACTGAAAAGAACAGCTGTACCCGTCTCTGGGCACAGGTAGCATGAAGGGAGCGATCGAGAAAATGCAGTACATGCTACCTATAGCTCCGCCTTGGAGGCAGTACAGTATTTTTTGGCAGACCAAAACAACTATTTACATTGTTTAAAAGATGAGACAAGAATAAGCAAAGTTCCCTCCGACATGAGAACCTTATGCCATCAGATGGCGGTGAAACTCAAGACAGTGCTGACACATATTTTTGACGTCATTTCAAAACAAGTTACTCAATATCATATTCTGTCACAATATCCTGTCAACTATGGTGATGATCAGATGGATGTCCTCTGTGGTTATGAGACGGCAACTAATTCTTAGGTAAGGCAGAATGGCCAATGTGAAGTATACAATCGATTATAGAATGTGAGGCATACTGTTAGCATGTGGCTGAGACTGCAGTACCATTACTATTGTTTCTCAGTATTTTAAAGGAACAAAACAGTGAACAGTGTGCTGAAAGTGATGCATCAGGAAAGAGAGACCGGAGAGATGCAGCAAAGGGGAAGATGAGACACAGGTGAAACTGATCAGGGCACAAGGAAGCAGGGAAGTCAAACAAACAAACCTGGGCACAGATGGGACTTCAAAATAAAACAGGAAACCAAGATGAAGACAACAAATCCAGAACACCAACACTGAAAAAACCTAAATCCTGACAGTACATTAATACACACTTTGAGATATGATTTAATTCCTTCATTGTAGTTTATTTTCCCACAAATTTAGTTTTCAGTTTGTAGCTCTGATCTAACGTGATTTACGTTTTACAAATGGCTTTTAATGTTTGAACAGCATTTTGACATTGATCAAACGAAACCACTTAGAAGTAGCTTCATCCATCAACTGGTTCTGCAGGAGCTCAGGCTCATCGATGATCTCTGGCACTGAAATGCCTCATTTCATGGTCATGTTGCACAGGACACAGCAAGCCATCATTATATCGCACACTTTCTTGGGTTTTTAGAGCATGGTGCTGCAGCTTGCATCCAAGCACAAACACCTCACCTGTATGACACCATTGGTGTGGTTTCCAATTGTTTCAGTGTGTCAGCATATCAAGTTGCTTTAAGATTTAACAACCCATTGGTATTTTAAAGCTTAAATATGCCAAATACCCACGGATTAAGATAAATGTGTTATATGACTATTTTATTTTCATGTTTTTAAATGCATTTTTAAAGAGGTATCTGCATATTATGAACATAACAGGTCATCTGCATGGTAATGTTTGAGAATGACAAACAATATGTATGAGCATTTCTCAGCGCGCACGTAGTCAGAGGTGGGAGTAGATTTTAGTTCACACCTATGAATAGCTGCCGAGGGTGCAGAGGAGATGCTGTGACTTTCAAATACATTGGATATAAATCCTGTCAAAAAAAATAAATAAATTGTCACTACATCACTTCTACAGTGTTTGAGTGTCCAACAGTAGAAAACGCTAGAAAAATTTGATCCCCATCTTAGCAGGAAAAAAAGGTGCAGCCATTCAGCCTGGAACAGCTAAAATATATCCGTCCATTAATTTTTCATACCAAGCTTTTCTGGGCCCCCGTTTTGTTCATTTTCTTGGTTTTTCTTTTTTTTTTTTTTGAGGCAGGAAAAGGGAGAGCCCAGGCGAAGCCACATTGATGGTTTTTGTTCTTGGGCCATTCACTGTGTGTTTTCAATTATGCATATGCTTCTTATCTGTGAATGTATGATGTTTGACCACACAGAAAGCACTCAGCCAGTGTTTGTATGGAACATGGTTGGGAGTCAGAGGGCATACCGAACTCACAGACCTTTTTTAAGTCCACAATTTAGCAGGTGAAAGACCTTTTTTTTTCCTTTTCCTGCACCTTTTAATAACGATATTATCTGAAAGAAAACCAGTAAAAGTTTGAGGGGATTATTCAAACATTAAAGCGAGGGACCAATGAAGTAGAATTATCTGTTTTCAATCTCTGCATCTCTTTTGTGTCAACAGGCATTTGCAGGCATTCATGCAAATTCATGTGGATGGCAACTGCAGCACATGTGCCGAGTGACACATAAGGTTGTGTACACTCTAGGGGGATTACAAGTCGATGTTTACGAATGAGCATGAATATTTTTTTGGCGTGTTTGTGTGTGTGCACATTGTGTCAAACCAGAGACAGTGTCCATAGACTATTCAGTCTGATGTAGGCAGGGAGGTGGCCCCCTTTTCTCCTGAAGCACTTCAATGTTTTATTTATCAGGGTTGGCAAAGCAAGCGGTGTGCTTAACTTAACACAACAGCAGCAGAAATCTCAGCATGCTTTTTTCGTCTTGTCCCCTTACGAGCGTGGAACTTTTGTTTTAGAAATAGCGTGCTGGAAAATGTCTGCCCTGTGATTTGCTTCTCAATAAGCTGCAAATAAGTTTGCTGTTTAAAGCTACTCTGGCGTAACCACCATGGAACAAAAGAAAAAAAGGACAGAAACCCAGTAACCTCTAAAAAACAAGCAACATTAAAGGTAACGGGATTGATTAGCTTTAATTCTACAACAGTTTGATGGTTGCTATGAGATGGCAGACGATGTTACACAAAGCAGTTATGCTTAGATTAAGTAAGTCAATTTCTTTTGGCCTTCTGGGATCAAGTGGAAATTCTAGCACTGAATTTTATCATCGCCATCATCCAATGTGTTAAGTTCTTTTTTGATATCCACCAAAACAGATAGCCCAACTAGCATGGGAGAAAGACGCCATTTACTATAATTGAGGGCAATTAGTGAATAAATTATAGCTCGATCAAGCCTGATGGAAAAGAAAACAAAAAGCCACGAGCTGTGACAGGCTATATTTTCAGATAGACACCATTATGGTCTCATCAAACATAAACCTCAATAATTGAACCTGGGGTTAAAGGAAAAAAAAAAAATCAATTTCTAATCATGGATTGTCAAATCCCTTGTGTCCAAGCCAGCATAGGACTATTTTTCAAAATTTTTCCTGCTATAGAGGGCGCCGTCTTAAATTAAAATTGTAAATATTTGTCATTCTCAGCCCTTCGAATGTCATAAAACAGTGCTGCCGTGAGAGATATATAGCTTCTAAAAGATGAGCCATTTTCTCTTCAACATCCATTACAAATAGGCCAAATCACTAGAAAGAGAGTTTTGATCTGTTGATATACGACTTTCAGTTCAGTTGGTCTCTCTCCCATCTCTTTTGTTTCAATCATTGTAATTGTCTGATTAAAAGAGTGACATCCCGTGTAGTGGCATTTTAATGACACTTTTTTTTTTTTTAATTCTGTCCACAACCTTTATTTATTCCCTCTTAGAAATTACTCCCTCTTTATATAAAAGTGTGATTAGGAGTATGTAAAAATGCTTTCTAGTAAGTGCAATTTCCTTATTGGCATCTCATTCTTGACTGGTCATTCTGACTACAGGGATGTAATCTGAGGAATGGATTGCCAAACCAGAAACTAGACGCTACTAAACAAAGTCAAGGATTCTTTTTTTTTAATTTAGTAAGAAAACAGACATAAAAAATAAGATTATAAATTGTGTACCGATTGAGAGGTACCAACTAGATGTAGTTGGGCTCACCGTAACACACAACAGGGCCCCGAACCAACCTTCTTGAGAGAGGCTGGACTTTATTCTACTCTGGAGTTGCTCAAGGTGAGAATTTAGAGTCAATTAATTTTTCCTTCCGCCACAGAATCACCACCTTAACGTGGTGATTTGGGTTTGCTTGCCTGAATGATCACAGGAGATATGTTGTCTGGGGCATTTGCCGCGGTGGGGTAAATTGGTCCTGGGTGAAAGGCCAGACCAAGTGCGATTCAGCTAACTCTTATGGAAGAAATTCAATCAAGAGCTCGCTGCCTAAGACCTGGACTAAGGTCACTGGGACCTCACCCTGGAGCCAGGTCTGGGGGAGGGGCTCTTCAGCAAGGGCCTGGTGGCAGGACCTTCAACCACAGGGATCTGATCGGGCTCAGCCCGAACGAGCTACATGGGTTTGCCCTCCTGTGGGCTCACCACCTGCAGGAGGTCCATACAGGTTCAGTGCGTTGTGTTATTTGTGCAGTAGCCAAAGTCATGGGCCTGGGCCTGCTAACCCCCGGCTGATGAAGCTGGCTCTCGGGACATGGAAAGTTACCCCTTTGGCAGGGAAGGACTCTAAGCTTGTATGTGAGATTGAGAGGTACCAACTGGAGCCAACGTTCTTGAGAGGGGCTGGTTTTTATTCTACTCTGGAGTTGCCGAAGGCGAGAGGGCTTACTTATTGCCCCCAGTTTGGAGCTTGTATGTAGGGGTTTTACCCAGTCAATAAGAAGGTAGCTTCCCTGCACCTTGGGGCTGGGTAACGGGCTCTGACTGTCATTCAATTCAATTTATTTATATAGCGCCTATTTACGACAAGTCATCTCTAGGCGCTTAATAAACCCAGAGCTTGACCCCCGAGCACATGGCAACGCCATCAGGGGCAAGAAAAAAACTCCCTCATGGGAAGGAACCTTGAGCAGAACCCGGCTCTTAGGGGGACCCTCCTGCCAAAGGCCAGCCGGGTAAAGAGGAAATGAGGAGAATTAGGACAGTGGGAAGGAAGAACAGAGGAGATGTACAATAAACTGTCATCTGCACTGAATTACAGTTCAAAGTACTCAGTCTTCTTGGAGCCCCTAGTGGGGGTGCTGGAAAGGTGCTTTATTCTGCTGGGGGACTTCAACACTCATCGCTTCATTGACACTGGCACCTGGAGGGGTGTGACTGGGAGGAACGACCTCTCTGACCTGAACACAGGAGGTGTTCTGTTGTTGGACTTCTGTGCTAGTCATGTATCCATAAGTGCACATGGCACCAGGGTACACTTGACTGCAATAAAATGATCAACTTTTTAGTCAAATTATCAGATCTGTGGCCGTATGTTCGGGACACTAGGGTGAGAGGAGCTGAGCTGTCAACTGATCACTACCTGGTGGTGAGTTGGAGCAGATGGCACTGGGGATGCTGGCCAGACCTAGTGACCTAAATGTGTAGTGAGGGTCAGCTGGGAACATCTGGCAGAGGAACCTGTCAGTGAGATCTTCAACTCGCACCTCTGACAGAGCTTCAAGTGCATCCAGAGGGAGGTTGGGGGATATTGAGCCCAAATGGGCCATGAGACAGCTGACCAGAGCTATGGCCGCAAGGTTGTCGGTGCCTGACATCAAGGCAATCCTCAAACCCGTAGGTGGACACCACATGTAAGAGGTGCCATCAGGCTGAAGAAGGAGTCCCATCAAGCTTGGTTAACTGAGGCAGCTGACACATACTGAAGGGCCAAGTAGGCTGTGGCCTCAACGGTTTGTGAGGCAAAAACTCAGCTGTGGGAGGATTGAGGCCGTGGAAAGCAACTTCTTTTTGGCTCCAAGAAGATTCTGGCAAACCGTCAGGCAGGGAAAGCAGTGCTGCTGACCTTGACTGGTGATGTCATCAGGCAGTGGAAGGAATACCTCAAGAATATTCTCAATCCCACCAGCTCATCTTCCATTTAGGAAGCAGAATCTGGGAGCTCTGCAGTAGACTCACCCATTACTGGAGCTGAGGTCGGAGAGAATCCAGCGGTGCTTTCACCCTGGTAGTGGAGCTGAGGTCTGGAAGGTTAGCAAGACTTGCCAACAGAAACTGGAGCAGCATTTTACCCCCACCATAATAGGTCTCAATTAGATTTCTTTATTTTTTTTTAATTTATTTTACTCTGTTAGTCAGCATAGTGTCTGATGTGAAAATATTGTCATTTATGGGCTGGAGCTCACAGTTTCCGCAGCTGACTCTCAAACAAGGAACTATCAGCATCACCGCCCGACCTTTCTTGAAACTTTCCAAAGTTGGATCCAGCAGAAAGTGGGCTATTCTTTGTTAATGTTGGATCAAAATGAGTCAGTGTAAAGTGTTGTGAAATATCTGAATATTTAAATTATGAAATTAACCTCAAATCCTAATGGCATGTCCTTCATATATAAATTTCCCGTCAATTTGACTTGCCAAACTATTGTTATTTAACTATGCTGAGGTAAACTGGATTCCAACTTTATGGGAAATTTAAAAAATTGAAACTCAGATCAGATGAGTTCTTTAGATTAATCAACTCCATAAAAACAAACATACAAATCTTAATGATCAATTGTCTGAAACTAAATAAAAGACGCCTGAAGCTAATAAATCTGTAGCAATGAATGTCAAGAAGTCTCATATCATTGTTTTAGGAAACTTGTTCAAAGGGAGGGACTCATACAGTTGTGCATTATTTTCAACTGCAACTAAACCAACTTCCTGGTTGGCTTCAACCAGGAAGTGGGACGGTTGCTACTTCCAGTTCAAATAGAAGGAAAAAAATAAATAAATAAATCTCAGACAACTTACAAGTTAGTGCTAGCACTTGCACACATTGTTGATAAGTTCACTTAGTTTCATTTATAGTCCTCTTTTCTTAGTGGCCAGATTTTGTATTTTACCTTCTCTCTCACCTTCCTCTATTTGATTCAAGTCTGTCTATTAAATTCTAAGGAAAGAAAGAAATATGAGTTTTGAATTTGACAATGATGAATAAAAAATAATTTAAGAGTTGTGTGAATGCATTTTATGCTTTATAATAAATTGAATATTGAAATGAATGAAACCCAGGAGGCTTAATAGCTAAATGCTCAAGTGTTTTTTTATTCTCCTTTTTGTTCTCCATTGAAATACACATTTGTTGTTCACTTTTTGTTGTTTTCTTTTTTTGAGCTTCGGTTTGGCAAATACTGAATTACTGATTGAATGAATCTCTCCTTGAATTAAGCAGTTCAATAGCTGCTGACCCAACCCCCTCACATTTGAGTGTCCTTGAGAAAGACATTGAACTCATTGTACCTGATATTTTCATTAAGTTATAATGATATTGGGAAAAAAAAATAAAAAAAATAACATTTTGTATGGAAAGCAAATACACAAGTCAAAAACACTGTAGGCTAGGGTGCACTGTAAAAATTACCCTGTTTTGATTTTGTTTTTTGTTAGTTTTACTTTAAAGACTAGCTTTCGCAAAGTGGTGTCATTCCACTATTCCATCATTTGTAATCATTATTATTTTTATTTTGTTTTAAAGAAAAAGCCATTTCACAACAAAAAAAAAAAAAATCTAAGAAAGTTTTTTTTTTTTTTTTAAAAAAGGCCTTTCAAGAACATTAGCTATTTTCTTTTAAGAAACTTTAAGAATTCTAGCCGAGTACTTTTTTATACCCCATTTGCAGACTTTTTTTTTTTTTTTAACTAAGAAAATTTGACTAGATTTAGACATATAGGGCTATTTTCAAGAGGGGTGTTTTTTTTGCACTGTAAAAATGACAGCTTATCAAAAATCCAGGTACATTATTCCATTTATTTTACCTTGTGAAACTTCAAAACAAAGTCACTGCTTAGGGAAATGTGTTCCCTTGTTTGTATTTCTCTGATTCTTTGAGTTAAAAAGGACTAAAGCTGAAGTCCCACAGGACACAGAACGGAAGTGAAACGGAAGAGCCGCGCCAGGAAAAGACATGGTGAGGTATGTCTTTAAATGAGCACACTCCCACGCAGCAGTCACGTGATCTTGGAACCTCTGGGTGAGTTTGTTATCTCCTAGGAATCCAGCTGAGATGTTTGCTGTTTGCCGATGCTCACCGGCACTGTCTGAATTTTCTGCCTGTGGGTCTTGAGGTTGGAGCAGAGCGGCTCCAAAACCGGAGACTCTGCCTTAAATTGAAGATAAAAGGAGGTTTCAATAGGTGCTTTCAAAGAGCATATATGCTTACGTTAGACGGTCTCACGCTAAGGCAAAAACCTGTTCAAAGTTGGCTGGATTGGAGCGAAAATTATTTGCTGACACGACGAAAGCTCATCAAAAGCAGAGTTTGAAGTAACAAATGCTGGAGGAAAAAACAAAAAACAACAACTGTGTCTACCAACTGCCATATGCTGCCGTGCTGAGCAAGATAGATGGGCTCCCTTGTCGTTTTTGTGTACATTTGTGATGATTGATGTCGCCAACTACATGAATTGAAAAGAAAATGTTTTTCAAGATCTCTTAATTTCTGTTATTTCTAGAACAGAACGAGTGCTGGGTAAAGCATCCCGTCCACACTTTTTAGTTGGTGCCAGTATTCCAGCAGGAGTAATATGTTGAATGATTTAGAATAAGGGAATCCCAGCACTGTGGTAAGGTTGGAGATGAGCCGGAGATATCTTCTGAGGGTTTGCTCATTATTATTTTTTCACCTTGTTAGCCTTAACACTTGGTTGATGCTCCGTTAGCGATACCACCCTACTCTGATCAATGCCTGTGGACAGCGGAGGAAGAAGCCAAGCGTGGAAGCCAGAGCAAAGACAGGAAGCTGGAGAGAGTTTAGGGGAAAGTTTTGGGTCTTTTACCCATCACAGTCATGCGAAATAATTGGCACATGGTGCGATGATCGTTACACCATTTCAGCTGCTCATCACACCACTTTGTTAAATCCGTCTCACCATAGGAGGGTGTAAGAATCTTTCACAGCCCAGCCGGAGAATTATGAGATTTTCTATTCATTCTCATTGTTTAGAGTCTAAGATGTAATACAGAAATATGGGTTGTGCTGTATTTGGCACAAACTACAGTGTTTTCCCCCATTGAGTAGAATATTAACTCTTTTTTCATTTGAGTAATGATTACCACATTATTAGGCCACTGACAGCAACCCAAAGAAAGGAACATTTCCAATGATACAACCACATGAAAAACACCAGCAAAACAGACAAAAACATAATGAAGAACAAAGCAGTTACTTCTCAGAAAGCACTTCACATAGAAGTCCCCGTTTGGTTCGCTTTTAAATGTAAAATAAATGTTTTCTTTAGCAAAAATCTCGATAAAGTCAATTTTATCCTTTCTTTAAGTCTGGAGTTTGTCTCTCAGAGCTGATGGATCTCAGTCCTACTGGGAATATGAATGGTCTGCTGTGGAGGAGGAGGAGGAAGGAGAAGAAGAGTTGTAAGTTACTGATTATTAAATGTCATAGTGCCATCGCTTTGGCCACAGATTCTCATTTGTTTTGGGTTTTTTTCTAATTTTCAAACTAAATAAGTGAGAGAGACTTATGTTTCTGGTCATTACAGTGTTGATTTCAAAAACGGGGGTTATTTTAACTTTAATTTGTCTTCATTTGGTTTCCATCAAGATTAGAAAAACTGTGGTTTCTGCCACGTTGTGAGTTGTGTTTAATGTATTTTGCATGTTAGAGACACCTGCTAAATACAGCACCAAAAAAAAACACAGATGCAGATGAGTAAATTCTATAATTTTTTTTTTTCATAAGCTGTATGTTTCTTGTTGCTACTCTCTTGAAAACTTTCTTTAAGTGACACTTAGGATGAGAGGCACTTCATGGAAACAAACATGGCACCACTGCTAAAGCATTTATGAAAATGACATGCGGCTCAGATATTCAGCCAACTAAATGTTTCCGTAAACAAACAGCTCATTTCCTCCAGCGTTTACCCCTCAGGTAAACAACGTCTGAGCCACGTTTGCAGTAGACTGACCCATGATTGAACACGTGCATGAAGTTAATATTTTTACACCGAACCTGGTCAACCTGTAAATCTGCTTGCAATGAATTTATTTCTATTTGCAACATCGTCACTGCGGTTATGTTGCCACTTTAGCTGTTTTATATAATTTAAACAAAAAGGCTTTATATTTCAAGCAGACAAAGGCCCAGTCTCACACTGACCGACTTTAAGTGAATATTCAGTTGTTGTTGTTTTTTTCTCCTTTTATTAGCCACTTAAACATGGAGCTCAATTCTCATCCGTCATGTTTCCCCCCCCCCCCACTGCTGTTAATTAGATTATTCTCATTAAACAAGAGTAAAATTCAGAGCCTGAGAAAGTAAACAACTTACAAAAAAAATAAATAAAATTCAGGATAGTGTTGGAGAGAGGAGAAGAAAACAGAAAATACCAGATTACATGGTTTTTAGCAGAGCTAAGAAAAAGACATATTCATGAAACACAGGAGGTCTCAGATGACACCTGATAGACATTTTTCACCTCAGTCATTCAACCTGATTTTGGCTAGGCTATTTTTTTTTTTTCTATTTAAACCATTTACCCTGCCTTTAACTGGACTACTTTTCTCTATTTCTTTTTTCTCCCAGTCTCGACTTTACCCTGAACGTAATGATAGTCAGTGTTAATACAAAAGACGGAAGCTTTCTTAAAATACAGCCAAACTTTATTCTGGCCTGTCCAAAACTGGGAACAAGGTATCTCACAAAAAGGTTCATACAGGTAACAATAATCTATCCAGAACAAAAAAAAAAAAAAAAAAAGTTGCTTTGCGCAAGAGGTACTATTAGATAGAGCCCAGTTTCAGAACAATTTTAGATTAAACAAGGGACAGTTTAAAATAGGAGTCCTTCAGAGGATTGGTGATGGAGCCGAACATCTCCGGAGCATATTG
The DNA here is from genome assembly GCA_037176975.1 of Arrhamphus sclerolepis. Classification (NCBI taxonomy): domain Eukaryota; kingdom Metazoa; phylum Chordata; class Actinopteri; order Beloniformes; family Hemiramphidae; genus Arrhamphus; species Arrhamphus sclerolepis. The sequence goes on from JBAMYA010000010.1 coordinate 7,172,359, forward strand.
TCCAGGGAGAGGATTAGCCCTGCAGCGCTTCTATAAGTGCACTGCTGTCATCCACAGCAGAAGCTGGGGGTCTGTTTCATTTTAAATGACCATTTCAATTTTATCACCCTCACAATGTGAATATTACCAGAAACATTTGGTACCCTTCTCCCCCTTTTATTTTATTTGATTTTTTTCTCGCTGTGATCATTTCTGTTTGAACTCTTACACAACTCCAGATAGACGCACATTACAACATAAGTACAAATTTTATATTCGTGGTTGCAATGGGTGACAATTTCTGCTTCACAAGAAAGAAAAAAAAAAAAAAAAAAGGCAGGAGGCTCTTTAAAGAAAAGAACAGAACCAGCTACATAAGCTCTTGTCTTTCGAGTAATTGTGGGAGTAAAACAAACAAAAGAAAAACCACAAGCATCTCGCTATTTGGAAACGCTCCATCAGCCAAATGAATACAATAAGAAAAACAGAAAATAATCAGAAAATGATGGAAATGATGCTCTTAAAGACATGCGATTTTTGGACGATGCCACATCTGTCAATACTTGAAAGAAAACACACTTCTTGTGCACGAGCACAAACCCTCCTGCTGTTGGTGACTGGCTGGAGCAGGGTTACGTTTGGGGTCTCTGCCTTTACAGTCAGTTTTTGAAGTTCACGTTCAGGTTGAGGAGTTAACATAAATGAACTAAGTTATCCTTTATCACCCGTTTAATCCTTTTATGACTTTACAGGCACTTCTCAAGTGCCCATTACTGGAAGTTCTGGGATTCTTTTGTGCGTCATAAATTTTTTTATTACGGATTTTAAAACACTTACACTGACCATTGTCACATTAAGGACAAAAGTCAAGATCAGGAAAAAACAGCTGGAGAACACTTTAAATGAAAGATGGGGAAAAAGAAGAAAACAGGTCCAGTTGAAGGCAGGTGAGTCGTGATTCTACATGTCATCTTACTGTCATGGTTTATATTTTAGTTCTGGGTTTTTTCAGTGCTGGTGGTGTTTTCTGGTTTTGTCCTGCTTTTAGTTTGAAGTCCTGTTTCGTTCCGTTTGATTTTCCTGTTCCTTGTTCCCCTGATGTGTTTCACCTGTGTTTCGTTACTCCCGCGTATAAGGTCCTGTCTTTGTCTGCCCTGTGTTGATCCGTACCGTTTGGTTCCCATGTCTGTGTCCTGAATTTAGTTCTGGGTTTTGCTTGGCCTTTTGGATTTTTGGTTCTGGTTTTATTTCACTTTGGATTTTTCCTGCCTTGGCAGTAGTGATGGGCAAATGAGGCCTCACGGACTATTATTTTGGGAAAAGGTTCAGTACTCGGAGTGTCATACATTTTTTTCTCGACAAACCGAAAGTCTTTAGTAAATCTTAGTAGTTTTACTGGAATCACCCCGTCATCCCGACGTCTTGATCGTTAGGTTTAAGGTGATAATCTGTGACATTTCATACCAGTCTTTTCTTAATCTTGGGCTTGTGACAATACCAATCGTTTGATATTATTGCAAGTCGGAGTGATGTAACACAACCAACAACCAATAGATGAGCTCTTAACAATAGCTCAAACAGGAAACCTGACAGTCAGAACAAGAATAAATATAATTCCATAAAATGATCAGCTTTCTACTCTGTTTTACAGACCATTGATATTTATAATAAAGCGCTGCACTGGGCAGCTAGCATTATTCCGATGTTAGTCCGGACAAATCAAGACTATATTAGCAGGCTTTTTTTTGTCTTCTTTTTTTTAAAAAAATCTTACTTCAAATAAATGTGAAGAAACAGTAACATCAGCTGTCAGATGTCTACTGGTTAAGTGGACCCTCAAATAGTGGGTTGCAGGTTCAACCCCAGTATTTACCTCTTTTGTCCTTGTTTTCTCTCTATCCAATCAGGGCCACTGGAAAATCTTCAAAAAGATGCTGATATGACACATGAAACATAACCTGCTGACTAAATGGTGAACAATCTACTCTGTTGGCTTCATACATTTGTAAATCTGATTCTGATGGAGTCAGTTCCCCACCAGCCATGAACCTCATCATGTGTCACTGGTCATGAGGCATAATTTATGTTTACATTTTAGGAAATTTTCATTTCAAACAGAAAAAGGATGTTTTAAATAAGAATGTGTAGTTTAGAAAGCTACTTTGCCATTTCTGAATAGGCCTATCTTTGCAGTATCTCCACGAGGACAGGTAGGGTGTCCTCTTGTTGGGTTTTCAGAATATGGTCACTCTAAACTAGAGCTACTAGCTGTAGCCAAAAGCAGCTTCTCCTCCATATTGTAAGTTTCTACCGAGAGCATGATGGGAAAAAACTGCATGGTGGGGAAAAATGCTAAAAGAATGTAACTGTCTTATAAATAGTGACCCTGCAAGATGCACAGTCTGTAAAATCTGTCTGAGACTAAAAGCTGTAAAATCTTGTCTTTAGATGTGAGCTGATAGTTTTCCAAGAGTCTTTTCCAAATCTTTTCAGTCTTCTGATGTCAGCCCAGTTACTTGTCAGTTACTAACAAATGGTCACCGCCCAACACATACTATGCACATTTCACCATAACTTTTTTTATATGACTTAATCATAATTACTAAATAAATATATCTGTTAATACATATATACACATACACATTATACACACACATATATCAAACTAATTAAATTGTATTATACTATTAAAGACAATGATATAATGATGTATTCCTAAACTAAGTACTAACCTATTGTAAACTACACCTTGACTGAACTATCACACACTACTCCAACTAAAGTAAACTAAACTAGACTAAATTAAACTAGACTACTCAAAAGCCTGAAATCCCTCACAATCAAACAACACAACCACGATTTAGCGCAACATTTGAGCTGTTTTTACGCGTGAGCGAACCCTAGACCGAGACGTTACGTCATCAGTACGAACTGAGGCCTTGTTCGGCATTGGTCACATGATGCCCACGTTAAAGACACAAGCTCCGGCAGGCGCCTCATTAGGGAACACCCCTTTTTTTTCCTCGACACGCGGCTCGACACCTCGTCTCGTTTGACCCATCCGTACCTGGCAGTGTTTTTGTTTTTTTCTGGTTAATAAATATCTCAGCATCTGGGTCCTCCACTACACCCCCACCACATGACAGTTACTGTCCATCTTTGCCACAGAAGTAAACATACATACAGCCTGCTACGAAAAAAAAAACAAAACAACTAATTTTACATCTATGACAATTGTACGGGACGTGACGTTTTATTTACCACGTCAGGTAAATTTATGCAAATTTATGCATAACTGCGGCCGTAGTTTTTTGGTTAAGAGCTGGTTGTCATCAATTGAATTACTTGGTGCTTTGTTCAGTCTTGACTTGGCTTCTGAGCTGTGAATAAAGACGTAGCAGAGCATAGTCATTTTTATGGTAAAGCTAATATGTCTTGTTGTGCTGTCAGCTACAGCGACCGAGAGCTTGGAGGTGAAGCTCAGCAAAGCATCCTGAAGCAGCTACTTTCACCCCCGTTTCAAGGCTGCTGGCTTACCAGTCTAGTTCTACAAGCAGCATGTTGGAGGGGTCCCAGGGGAGCACTGCTTGTTTCAGCTCTGGCTGACCTCACAGGAGATTTGTCCAGTCCTTCTTATACAACCTATGCTCTCATTATTTGTTAATGTTTTCTTTTAAATATCAAGAAATGTGACATCTGGAAACTGATAACCCTAACTTTAAGATATAAAATTAAAATGTTTTAACACCTTCATCTTATTAAACATTTCCAAGATTTCTTTAAGGCCAGAAGAAAGAATCTTCATATACATTAATGTGAGGTTCAAAACTTTGTCGTCATTTAGCAAACAGACAATGATTTGTGCTCACGCCTGGGAGAACAAATAAACTTCCATCTGCATGGCGGGTCAAAAGAAAATCTGCATGCCTATACGCATGTTCCTATTTGCTCAATATTTAAAAAAATCTCTGCCCAAAAGACCTTGTGGTATGTTTCTCCTAAGCAAATGCAAAAATCATAAGCTTGGCTCGTCTTTGAAGTAAGTCGGCCTCTGTCACGACTGAAGGCTGTCCTTGAGACACAACATACTCGCTGAACTACAATGCAGCACACGTAGAAGATGTTCTGAAGGAGCATCCTTGAAGACAAGGAAGAATGAACATTACTAGACAACTACAACTGATAACTGATGGCCTTTAATGCAGTGACTGTTACCTACAGGCCGCACTACGCCATGTATAATCACGATATTGGAAACCTTAGAGAGGGGTGAAAAACAGAGAAAAACATGATACATAAGGTCAATCTCAAAAAAAAGAAAAAAACATTCACAAACTAAAACAAATATAGAGAATTATTAATGGGATATGTCAACTTCATGGATCACTCTCCATCTTTGCTGTAATCGTTAGTGACAGGGTGGCCTGCACAGCTTGTAAAACACATCAAATCCATGCAACACACCTCATCTCGATAAATCTGCACAATAAAGGGCCTGGCTAAACACATAACCTCCCAAAGTAGCACAGCTAAACACCCTCAGACCCCCCCCCCTCCCCGCATACACACACAAACCATCTTCAGATATGCGCGCTTGCTCGCATCTCATTATAGTTCACTCTTGATGATCATGTGCACAATCACACACCTAACCTTTAAGTTCCACCCCCCTCCCTCCAATTCTCCATCTTGTTTGGGCTGTGAAACCTCATTAATTGACTACAGTCTCACGAATGTGGCATTTCAGCTTGGTTTAAATCACGCCTGCTTCCTTTTTTTTTCCCTCCCACGTGAATGGAGGCTTGAGGTGTGGAGAGTGCGATGCTAATCACAAGTGATTTGTGCTCATTCATGCAACTCCTTGAAGTAAGCCTCTCTGGTGTCCTTTGCTTACCTTCCTCACGTGTTCTGCTAAGCTTGCCTTCTCACAAAAGACACCACTTACTGCTCAAATAATGCTGCTTTCACTTGCAGGGGATCGGCCCTTTTTTTTCTCCAGTAATTGGCATTTTACAGTGAATTGAATTGCATTAGGAAGAAAGCCGCTTGCTCTAAACTCAAAAAACACTGGAAGTCAACTTTGAGGTGTTGTTTGCTTGCAGTGTAGTTGTAGAGAGATGAAAAGAGCATGGGGATAAATGAGAGCAGCAGCCACCAGGTGGCCACCCTAATAGTTACACTCTGCAAAGCACTCATCATTTTCCCTCATCCTTTTTTTTTTTTAAAAAAAAAAAAAAAGAAAAAGAAGTTCAGTTTGAAAAAGAGACTGAGGGCATGCATTTGATGTGTTGAAGGAAGATGGTTGGAGATTGCTGACTTTGCACAGTGCTCTAAAGGTAGAGGATATATGGAGAAGGAGGTAGAGGACATGGAGCAGGAACGGGAGTGTGGAGTGAGCGCTGCTGCAATCCCCATTTCTCTCTTCCTGGAAACAGGCCAAACTCAGGCCTTCAGCAGGCCTGTTAATGACGCAGTGTTGCCAAGTGGCAGACTTTTAAAGGCTACCTGCTATATGTCTCTCCATCTATTAGCTGAGGGGTGGGGCGCCTCAGTCGCTCATGTCAGCACCGACGGGCGCCATGTGGCAATGACAGCCATCGTCAGAACCCATTCCCGTCAAACTGGCCTTCCTCGCTACTGCATTCTGATGACATATGTACATGGAGGACTTTATCTGCCATAAACTTGTGAGGGTTACTAGACAAGGTTTGAAATTCTTATTTCGTTTTTTTCTCTGTCTCCAAATGAACTTTAGTGAAACTGGTTACATGAAAAAACTAGTTTGTTTAGCACTTCACATTCATTACAGTTATTGGTGTTTCATGGCACATGAAATAAAAATAAAAGTAAACTTTATTATAAACTAGTCCACCATGTTTAATTTATGGTACCGTGGCTAAAACATGTGATTGAATTACATTTTGTTGTTTTGTTTTAATTAAATGAGTATATACAGACATTGCATTGGTGACGGGCAATGAGATGCAGAGCAAAAATGTGAATAATCATTTAAAACACCAATTCTCAACTCAACTTTATTTACAAAGCACTTTACAATCGACAGAGGTGGCCAACGTGCCGGACGCCAAAGGAATTAAAACAGTAAAAACAACAGAAGAACAAAACAGAACCAGGAGCAAATTACAGTTATGAAGAACAAAAGTCAACATCTTAAAACTAGGTTAAAAACCAAAGAATAAAATGTAACTTATCAGCCTGCCTGGAAATAAATCAGAACAAGATAAAATAACCTAAAAGAGTGGGTCGAACTGCCACGGATTAATTACAATAAAATCAAATTGTCTCAAGTGAGTTAAAAGCCAAAGGCAATAAATAAGTTTTAGAGAGGATTTAAAAATAGGAAGTGAGTCAGCCCGTCTGTGCGAGGATGAAGATGGCTGAGGAGTTGATATTTTTTTTCTTTAGACAAGCCGATACAGAGCCATGAAGACTAACTGATCCTTTTTTATGACCTTTTTAAGCTGACAACTGTTCTTAGTGTTGAAGTTTAGTCATGGCAGCTCAAAAACTTTAGGTGTTTGACTAGTTTACACAGATTTCTTGCTACTTTATCTACTTTTTTTTTTTTTCTTTTTTTTCGTTTTTATCATTCCCACCATTGACAACTGGTCAGGCTCAGGTCCACAAATAGATGATTTATATA
>JBAMYA010000010.1:7179101-7200149 GCA_037176975.1 Arrhamphus sclerolepis
CATGTTGGAAAAAATAAATAAATAAATAAATAAGCTTGTTAATTTCATTAAAATAGAGCTTGAGGGATTTCTGGGAAGAGGTGCCTGACATCTCCCGAACATCACAACCACAGGCTTCAGTCTATGTAGGAGATATAAATATATAAAAATTAGTGACAGCAGTTTCTCAATTGTTGCCAGGTGTCAGTAATGAGGTGTGCGTTAGGGTGCAGAACATCTCTTTGTCACTTGACCGCATGAATAGTCTATCTCACTGGTGGTGTGTGCATGTGTGTCTGAAAAGACCCTCTGGGACAATGTGCCATCAAGTTTAGAAGACAGTACAACTCTGAGCAGTCAGTCAGTATTTCAGCTGTTCATGGAAATGACTCACACCAGCTTTAGTTTCTGCAGTTTTAGTCTGGTAGAAGATGTTATGCCTTCTTGCCATTAACCATCATTATGTCGTGTGTAACACAGACATCTCACTTTGTTGGAAATGTTTAGCGTTTGTTTTTACTTCTCAACAGATGAATGCAGCTTATTATTCACCGGCTTGCATCTGTGAGATAAGTAAGAGTAATTTAAGTTTTTAAAAGACAAAGTTTTGCTTTGAAAACAATGGTTTGCATTATTAACTGCACAATACACTGACAGAACTTACAAAAAAAAAAAAAAAAGAAAACCTTCAGCATTTTGGCAAGATATCATCTCTCCAGCCAGGAGATATTTGTGAGAAGGCTTATTGACTTTTAACTACATAATATATTAGATTCTTTTCCAGAAACTTTGTTTTGGCTGAAAGGTAGTATCCTTACTTCATCCTCAAGGTTTCTGAAAATGTTTCTTCCAAAGAATTTCAATTTCAGATGCTTGAGAAAGTAGCTGAACTTATACTATGACAAACGCGTATAATTCATTATCATAAACAAATACTTTTAGTTTGATGTCTATGTTCCAACGTCATTACTCCCCACAGTTAATACCGATACTGACATAATTGGTGAGATGAAAAACTATTTAAACTTACCCAACAACAAGCAAGATAAAAGAGTGTAGATACTGATATGAAGGGGTAAGAAGCATTGTACCAGCCACGAGGCCATCCTCAACAGGTAAAACATAAAGAGAATATAGTGAGTTTGGAGCTCTTATCTATGACCAAGACATTTCACTTTTCACCTGAAAGACTCTCTTTAACATCTTTTTAGATGAAAATTACCAAGAAATGAAGCACAGTTGCCTTTTATTCAAGCATTTTATTAAATCTATTAGTCTGCTAAAGAAGAACTGGACAAAGTTTGTCATGTCCCCTGTAAGTTTTCCGGGCATCTGGCCGATACCACATTGGCTGGATTGAACTCCTCCCAACGCCGGTTAATCCAAAAATAGGCAAATAGATGAAGAAGAAAAAGGAAAAAGAAGTCTGGAAGCCAACTGGAACATGTCCATCTTAGCTCAACTTAGCTATTATAGCATGACTTAGCTAATTCTAAGCAGTGGTGCTAACTAACTACCTTACGTTCATTCTGAATATGTCCATCTAGCCTAATTTCAGATGACTTCTCAAATGAGTTCTGCTGGTGCTGAAATGAGAACTGGTTCCATTGGGGCTCATGTTTGCTTGGTCACCGAGGCTAAGTGTACGAACTATGTTTAGCAGCCAAGGTCACTGAGCAATGGGTTGCTAAAGTTAACATCTGCGATGTGCCTGTCACTCTAAACACTACAACCCTAATTATGAATAAATTTGTGGTCTCATAATTTTAACTGATGAAGTATGTAAAAGTTCTATCCCTGTATTGTTGTCACAGATGTGAAATGTAGCTATGGAGACCAAAACCATTGTTTTGCATTAGGATTTAAAGTTAATATTTAATGTTTCTGCTGCAAAGCTGGTGTCATAGATCACTCACTTTTGGAGCCATCCTCTAGAGGTCAATGAATGAACTGCACAGCAAAGGTTGCTGTCAAAGTTCTATCAGAGGTTGCCCTTTATCTGTTACATTTTCAGAGAAACTTTTTACAAAGGATCTACGGTATTCCACTCAGTAAACGGGGAAAAAAAAAGCACAGGTCGAGTTTTTCAGTGGATTTTCAAAGGAAGAAGCTGCTGAAGAGTGGCTCACTCTTTAACCACTCATTTACTAAGTAATGCAGGGAAGAGCCCTGAGATCCTTTATGTGCATACACGAGCAAAATGCTGCATTTAGGGATTGAGAGGAGATTTCACTGAAGCTGATGAGGGAAACTGGGGCAGAAAAAAAAAAAAAAAACTGGATAAGAATGACTCTGCTTCACCTCAGTAAAATGGAAATCCAGGCACATTGTATTAACTGATGCTGGCTCACCTAACTCTCCACATTACACACATCTATATATTATGGTGTATGTGGGCCACTTATGTGTAATGTATGAGCATGTGTGTACATATGGCAAACAGTGGTGAATGGGCTTTTCTGATTCAGTTGCCCTGCCTTGTATCGTTGGGGGATGCGTGGGAGTGATTCACCATTGTGCTTCCATATCTCTGTTGCCAGCTTGACTGTCCCTTCGCTGCTGATCTGTGAGATTTAGAATTGCTCCCAGAGTGCTTTTCTAATCTTTCCTCTCTTTTCAGGGGAAATGTAACCTGCAGACAAAATGTTTCCCTTTGGTGACTTCATTGGGTTTACTGGCTGTTTCTTTTATCTCAGTGCATTTAAAAGTAATAAATAGAGGCGTTTGTCCGCAGAACAATCTCACATACAATGATACAAGAAAAACTAAAGGTGTTTGACTTAGAAGTTTAGACAGACTTCTTGCTACTTTATCTACACTTTTAGAAGTGCAGCCTACTGCCATGTTGGATGCCAGTGCAAGAGATTTTTTAAATGAGGTTGTTAATTCCATTAAAATAGAGCTTGAGGGATTTCTTAGAAGAGGTGCCTGACATCTCACGAACATCACAACCACGGGCTTCAGTCTACTCTGTGAGGGGTCTTCCAGCTCATAAAATATACATTCAGCACCGGACAGTCTGCTGGTGAGATTGGCTTTCTTCTCTTTGTGTACGCCCGACATCCAATTAGCGTTGAGAAACAAGCTAACCCGTAGCTGCCATTTAGCCCGAACCACCAACAGCGCCTCCAAGATATCAGGACATGACATAATGAATGCAATCAACAATAATTAGGGGGAATGATGGGCTCTCTCTTTGAGGCGTCATTAAGAAGGAAAGGCTGGCGCTGCACTGCCAGTGACCTCTACCACTTTAAACACTCCCTGCCATCGGGAAAAGGACCTCCCTCTGTGCTATAATCTTTCATGGAAGATATTTCACAGAACTAGGAGGCTCTTAGAGGAGTAAGAAACACGAACAATCTACTTGTTTTGCCTGAGTTATATGAGATGCTTTTAGTCGATTGTTGGTTTTGTTCAACAAGTACAATACAAGAAATCGTATCAGTGGCAACAAGTGTAGTCCAGTCAAAAAATCGTGAGTCTGAGTTCAGTCTTGAGTCATTAAAGAAAAAACTCTTATTCAAGTTCAAGTCGGGTCCAAATGACACAGCTGTCTGCTTTTAAAATACATTTTAAGCATCGTTACAATAGAATAGAAAATAGATTTCCCCTTTATTGATCCCCATAGGGGACATTTGGGACTTTCAGCAGATGTTCATAAAAACAATTAAAATAAAATTTAAAAAAACACAGATATTTATTTTGCTAATATATGCATATGTAAAGAAAACTAGATATTCACACACAACATAAATTTATAGAACATAAATGCTGCAAATCATGCAACAAAATGCATTTTAAGCATCAAAGCATACATGTTATATTGAGTAATCATTTATAGTGACAATGTTTATTTGTAAGTTCATGTAAATTTTAAACAGTTCAACTGAAAGGCCAACTGCACCACTAACCCCATTTTAACATCAACAGGCTACACGTGCAGCTGGATATGCTAGCAGTAGGCTAGCAGCCTGTGAATGGAGGCAACAAAAATGAGTTAGTTAATCTGTTAGTAAGCCTGGACCAAACATTTCTAGGAATTTAACGCCATTAGTTTCTTCCTTGTTTATTCTGATGTGAACTGATGGCATGTGGGATCGTGCATTTTGCATAAAATTATAATATATTGAACTTAATGTAGATATTTTGCCAAATCATGATTGAATCAAATAAAATCAAATGAACTCTGATCTGCAAGTCAGAATCATAGACTGAACTGGAGATATGCACATGATTTTTTTTAACCAAGCTGTAAATAGGTTGTTTTTTGTTTTTCTGCTGCAAAGTTGGACATGTAAGGGTCGATGGAGACTGACTTGCTTTTGGAGGTAGCCCCCAGGGGTCAGTGGATGACCTGTAACATAACCTACTTCTGGGTAAGAGTCAACCCAGATGGTTGCCACTCTGAACGCAGTTCAGGTCATGTCAACAAGTCAACAATGTTCATGTCCAAGTCAAGTAACAAATCCTTTGTTTTAACTTGCACTCAAAGCACAAATGGGCTCAGGGATAATTTGTTTATTTCTTGCCAGATACTTGGCAGCGCTTCTGCTCACAGAGCTGAGCCACATTTCCTCTAATGGACATTGCAATTGAAAATCTGAGTACAGCTTGAAGATGGACATCTGTAAGCCTGAAAACCTGCCCTTTTTTTTTTTTTTTTTTTTTGATTAACACTCATTGTCAGGAACAATTTCTCTCACAGATGTTTACTTTCAAAAAGGCATGTTACATGACTGAAAACGTTGGACAGCTCCAGGAATGACAGAAGCAACTCTCAGACACTTTGCAATTTCGTTTGCTTCTCCCTGTGCCTCTTTGAATTTAGCTTTCAGTTCACTGTTGCTCTGGAAGTCAATAAGTTCATTTTGCAACACACTGGGGACACTCTCCACATCAGCTTGGAAGGGGTCTCCAAACAGCTGAAAGGTGCCAAATCGCTCATCAAACTCTCACTGCAGGTTTTCAATAGCACATGGAAATACAAGGACATTTTGGATCATCAAGCTCAGGAACATCCAGTCAGCCATTTTCCATAAATCTCTTAACTTCAGCTCTTAACTCAAAAAGATTTCTTTAACATGCTTCTCTTGCTTAGCCAGCGCTTCTCAGTAAAGTACAGCACATTACCATACGATGCCTGGATGTCTTCCAAAAAGTCCTGTAGCTGGCCTTCAGGACGACAGACCCTGACTCTAGAGCTAGAGGCGCTGATTGTGATAAAATGTAAGACGTTAATACCAGTTTTAGATGTGTTCATTGTTAAGGTGGATATATTACACCCATTGCACCACTACAACCTCTTTATGAGATGTTTTTCAGGAGCCCTGTCAGACATGGAGCTGACATGTGTCCTGGATGACAGGATCAAAAATGGTCTGTGGTAAATACAAGTGTGGAGGTATTCAAGATGTATCAGTGCATCAGACAGACACATGTGGCCATACTCTCACAACAGTGTGAATGCAAATGTGTCCTGGGCCACACTGAAGGCCCATCTACTGATCAGAACTTTTTCAACAAAGATGCCGTCTTCTCCTTCTAGAAAAAAAAAAGTGTTATGGGTCCAGTCGAGGGGGCAGACCCTCAGCAAAAGAATTTGTCCTGAATAAACAGGGGAAGTAATGAGTCAGTCAAGAAGCAGTGTGTTCTGCTTTGGTGTAGACTTACTCTTTATTATATTGACTTTCAAATTTGTATTCAAAAATACATTATAATTCACATTTCTGTTCCATCTGTATGCTATACATAAAATCAAAAATCATGTCTCTGACTTCCTATTGTTTATAATTACCTTCTTAATAATCTGATCTATTTCTATATGTATGTTCTTCAGCTTTAACACACACATATTACCAGAAAATAGTGTTTAGATGAATCTGTAGCTTTCCACAGAATAGGAAGCATATTTAGTCACCTGAGCATCAACCGAAATAACATTCCCAATCACTTCTGCTTGGCCTGTGAATCAGTCCCTTGTACATATTTGCCAAAACTGTAACACATAACCTTAAATGTTCAAATGAAAATGTCAGTATAATTATCCCTATACTGCAACTAGAACCAGTTTTCTATTAGAACGGTGATACCTTAACTTTATAACAACATCCAGGATTCTATAAAATTAGTATCAGAGTTCAAGTGGAGGTGGAGCGCCGCCATTACACAGCCTCGTGTCTGCCTCATAACAGCGAGCACAGCCTAACCGATCTGTTAGCATGGTCTAATTTCAATAAAAACACGCATAAGTTGGCTATAAAGCACCGAAATCATGCAGTCCTGCTCCATGTGATTTTGCACGTGTTATAGGCAATACTACCTGAATAAACAGGAGAAAAAAATGAGTCGAGAAGCAGCATGTTCTGGTTTGATGCAGCCTCACTTCATATAATGAACGGAAGCTGCAACCCTGCAGACAAGAAGTTTCCCTCCGCCCCACTACACTACCCCCTTGTGGCGCACTCCAAAATCGCATCCACCAAACAGAAAATGTGCCAGAATTCCCTTTTCAATGAAGTGCGACTAAAAAGGTGTAAATAAACTATTCTCAACATAAAATAAATGTGACTGCACATTTTGCTTGCATCACAAAAGCAGCTGTCCAGCTTAGATTCTCAAGAAACATTTTTTTATATTTCATGTCACTTTTTATAGTGACAATGAATGCATCAACTGTAAATGCAGCAACCTCACTGGCTGGGTGTGTGTGTGTATATATAGTGTTAAAGATCTTTTTGTGTTTGTGCCAGTATGTATTGTGTTTCATTCGATGGTTTTGACATGTCTGGAATAAATCAATAAATGAAATGAAAAGATGCCCAGGGTTGGCAGGACAAGGAGCAATAATCCAAATGCGTCCCCTATGACTCGTGAGGTGCTTGACGCCCTTCGACAGCAAGTTTGTAGAAGTTCAAGAAAACAGTCAGTAGGATGGGACTAAATAAAATCTCTGAAATAATTGTCCAGATGGAAAATGTTTGTGATCTTTTACGCAACTTCAACCAGTGTCGATGCGATTGACATTTGAAAAAGACACGTTTGAGTGAAAGATGCGCGGAAGGAGCTCTGATTAAAGGGCGTGAAAGCTGTGGGTGTATTCTCATGAGGACTGAATATGAAAGATGTGCAAGACTGTAACTGTTGTGAAAGAGGGGAAAGTTATTACTCGCTGTCTGAAGTAATTTGTATTAAAAGCAGTTTGCATCGATATGTCTGGGTAAAGGGAATGCAATTAATGTGAGCGGGTGTGCTATGAAATATGAACTGGGTGGCAGAAACTATTTCCACTGAGATTCACCTCACAGAGGTTCCACCTAACTTAAGCTGAGTTTTAAATTTATGGGTTGTTAATGTGACACAGTCAAAGGTGACATGTAAGTAAATGCTGATCAAATAACTCCCTGTTAACAAGAAAAGTACGCATCCATTAATAAATCTGAAATAAGATTAAAATCATCAGAAAAAGCTCAAGATGGATGCCTTAATTATATTTTTCTAATCAAACCACATAGGACCACCCTGCTTTCACATTATGTTCAAGAAGAGAAATTGCTTCTTGTATTCATGTGTGTTTTGAACAAAGAATTATTAACATTCATGGATCTTTTATAATAAAGAATTGAGGTGCAACAATTTGTGTTTTTTAATGAGCAACTTATGCAGCTGAGCTTTAAGGGTATGAATCTTAATGCAATTATAAAAGGCAAATTAAATGTTTCTTCCAGGCGCCTGCCTAAACTCAGATTAAAAAATTATTGCAAGTGTAATGGCAGACCCTTTTTTGCATTCAAGCACACATTTTTCAGCTCAGTTCAAACTTTTATATTAACACATTTCTGTTTTTTTTTTATTTTATCAGTTTAATTTTCTCTTCCTCTAAGAGAATCATTCTACATGCATAGCAGTGCTTTCAGAACATGCAGCTGAACATGCAAATGCTTATTTGTTGTTATTACAGAGGGAGTTTTAATGCTGTGAATTACAAATGGATATATAGATAGATGGCTGTGATGTCACTAAAAGTTTCTGCTGTTCAACATTTCTACCAAATCCATCTCCTCAGTCATTCTCTCCACCATCACAAACTGTTTGAGGAAGTTATTGTTCATCCAGTTTTGGAAGTCTGTCAAACTTAACAGCCGCAAAACAGAACTCCTCATTAGTGGACTTAAATCAATCCTCTGCCCAGAACTTCTCCGTCCTCGTTGATGGACATAATGTCACTCCCCCCTCCTTCAGTACGTTACCTCAGCATCACTATGGACGCCACCGTCTCCTTCAAATCCCACATCAGCAACATCACCGGGATATCACTCTTCCACCTCCGAAATATCGTCCATCTCCGCACCTCCCTCTCTGTCCACTGCAGAAATACTCACTCATGCCTTCATAACCTACATACTTGATTACTCCAATAGCATTCTTTATGGACTTCTCACCACCAACCAACAAAAACTGCAGTGTATACATAATTCAGCTGCCCACTGAGCCAGTGAAGTTGATAGAGAACTGGGGTGACGTGGTCTCTGTGTCCAATGCCGTATCCAGTAGAGGCTCCTCATCATCACCTACAAAGCCCTAATAACATTATATCACTGACCTCCTCCACTGCCCTCACCAGGACTGAGCACCAAACCTTGGGGGACCAAGCCTTCGCCACTGCTGCCCCAACCCTCAGACTGAATGCAGCTCTTCAAATCATTCACTTAAAACCCACCTGCTCAAACTGGAATTCCAATAAGTAATCCCACTTTTTTTTTGGAAGTGTCTTTGCCCTAAAAAAGCACTATATTAATCCAATGACTTATTAGTTAGTTCAGGAGTATTTTTGAATGGAATTTCAAGGGACGACATCAGTTCTTCTAGTGCAGAAGGATTAACAGTTGCAGTTCCTTGAATAAACACAAGGGGCAGGCTCCAAAAGTGAATCACTTTGACTCCCCACTTTCTAAAACTTCCAACTTTGATTTTTCAGACTGTCAATATGTTCATTTCTGCTGCAGTTTTGGTCTCCAAAGCTAGGTTTCACACCCATGAGAACTATAGAGGTGGTGAATTCATTTGATGAAATGATATGAAGCTACAAACTTATGTTCAGTTGGGGGTGTGGTCTCACGATTGAATGTGGGCATCGCCAGTGGTTTCTTGCCATCACCACTTTAGTCACTTAGGACTTTATTCACAGCTCAGAAGTCAAGTCAAGACAATCCTAAGGGCTATCAGAGTAATTAGTTTGAATTTTGTGATACTATGACTTGCTGTGCTGTTAACTGTACTAAAAAAAGGTACAGTTGTGGAAAATACAGTATTTTTGTATATAAAAACAACTTTGGCGAAGGAAAACAGGAAATTGTTTTATTTGGCAACCCAATTCTGTATTCACAAGCAGAAAATTAATTTGGAAAGAACAAAGTGCAAGAAGCACTCAACCATGAATGCAGAGCAAAAAAGCTTTGCAAGGGATGCAGAAATTAGATAATAAATGAAAGGTTAAATAATGCATCAAGTGAAAGCATCTTCTGTATCTGCAACATATGAATAGATAGTATACTGTGAGAACCTAGCTTTGCATGGAAGGAGACATGTAAAAATGGAGTTCTATTCTGTTAAAAAGCTTTTATATATACTTTTTTAAGTCTCAAGTGGCTCATGGGTGAAATGTCAACTGGCACCAGAAAAGGAAAACAATTTCTAAATGTTCATCGTTATCGCAGTATTCAAAATATGGTTTTAAGAAAGCTGACAATTACTTCTTTTGTAACAGTTTCACTAAATACGCTGTTGCGGCGCTCTCTTATCCCACGGTGCAGCACAACTGCCAAAAGCATCAACGTGTTATATTGTATTAAAGGGTAGATATGTGGTATTAAGTTGTGTTAAACGACACCTGAAAATTCAAACTCTCATATTTGAGTTGGGGTAAAAATTACTTCAGAAATAAAATGTATGCTTACTACATAAATTGAAGTTCATCACTTAGCTTTAATATTGTCACCGTAGTTAAAAATATGGATTTTACCTAGAAGTGCAGACATTTTTAATATCATAATGTTGGATCACTTATTTCCTGATGCGATGCATTTAATCTTTTTTTCTCACATCTAATTTTCTGTAGATAAAAACACCACTGACTTTTGCTTTCATTTTCAATTAAAGAAAAAAAAAAAAGACACCCTTTTACTGAAAAGTAATATTTTGACTTAAAGTTCAAATGTTACCGATTCTGTAAAGGAAGTAAAGCTCTCAGGAGTCAAGCATCTGATCGCTTACACTTCTTTCCAGACCATTTCAAAATGGTTTCATAGTCCAACACTGTCACTCAAGCACACATTCTTGCAACATTGTTGTTTTTTTCTCCACACTTGTAAAATGTCTGTAGTCTTTACAAATGACACACGTGCCAGTTCATATTTTCAGTTTACATATTTACTTCTGTCAAGTCAGCAGCTTTCAGCCAAATTAATTCATGAATCCACCTTTTGATTGAACTGAGCACACAAATCAAACTCAGAACATTTCAAGTTAATGGTAACATAGCTGAAAGTACAAAGCAACTTCGTACCATTTGGGTCAGATACTGGTATTTACTGAAGGTCATATCCAGTGTAAGACATAAAAGCATATATTGATGAATCAAAAGAAACAAAAAAAAAAAAATCAAAAACAAATTGATATTATTGGGAAAAAATGCTTCTAGTCCTACCTTATGATCTTTAAAATCAAACATAATTCCCTGCTAACTAGGGATTACTATGGCTTTAAGATTCCCACTCAAATGACATAGCTCATTTAAAATAAGTCTCATGGCCACTACAAGCTGTATTTGAATATATCTGGTGTCAAAATAAAAGTTCATAGTAGTAAGGTTATGACACAGTAAAGGTTTTCCTAATACCAACTCAAAGTAAATGACAATATAAGAGAGCAAAACCAAAAACATCCCCATCTGACGGATATTCCACTTAAGTAGAACAATAAATATCTCACTGCCAACAGAATCAACATGATTTCACGGCATGTGGATTACTACAGATTACTACATTATCCAATCACAATGAACCATAATGTGTCACGTTGAAATGGTAAATCAAAGTTTCAGGCCTTGTTCATTCTTATCTGGGACCAGAAACTGTCTGGAAAAGCCAGAATTATCATGAATTATGATGGTGATGCATCAAAGGTGATATCAGTTTCAGACTTTGGCTGCAGAAAAGAGAAATTGTTATTGTAATATTGACTGCCCTGCGGTAACGACCCAGAGCTAGCAGCCGAAGAGCAATATTAGAATATATCTAGTCATAGCTCTCTGATTGTAGAAGCTGCTTGCTGGTAACAGAAGCAGCTCGGCACTGTTTTTGGGTTTCTGTATATTCCGATATATACATTTCTTATTTCCCAGACTATCCCTTGATATTTGCCAGCAGCTTGCACAACAGATAGCATATCATAATCTGCACACAGCACCCACACCCTACTTCCACAACATCAAAAGGGAACAGCTGCACAACAGCCTATGAGGACAGTTGCATTGCAATAAAATAGGAAGGAGTCAGAACAGGAAAATCTAAACTGTCTTATAGGGTGAGGCTGCAGCTGATTGACCCAAAGGAGGGTGGCGTGACTGAAGCTGACTGGACCAAGACACGTCAACAATGGGACCAGCTAATCTGGGAGAGCCAAGTCTAAACCACGGCACCTCCCCAACTAGTGACGCACAGAGACTCTGTAACTCTAGCATAGACAGCCAATGTTGGGAGGACTACCTTCATCATTGGAATTAATGACTTCTGATTGTAAAATAAACAAAAAATAAAAATAACTTGAGAACTGAGCTGAATCTTATTCTCAGATGAAACAGAGTTTATGCGAGTTGGAGCTGATAAATGTTCAGGATCAGTCATTTTTACTAGAACTACAGCAATGCTACTACTGAGCTTGAACCCGCTAACAAGTGGAACAATCACATGCACATTTCTCCAAATAATTGCTACTTACTGTGTCTGTCAGGGCACAACATAGCTTAACGCGTAGGGTTCCCCACTGTAGATAGACATAAGCAACTGGTTCGACACTAAAGCATTAACCATATATACTGGTGAAAATAAATGAAATGACGTAAACATTAAAATCTACACAGCACAGCTCCAAATACAATGGAGAAATGGGAAAACCAACGTGTAACTCAAATAAAGAAGATAGACACTTGATTTTATTTATTTTTTTCTTCAAAGCATGCAAAAACCATTATAGCAACATGAACTGTCGAGTCATCGGTGCATTAACAGCAACCTACCGGTGCCAATGATGCTGCGTTTAGAGCTTGAAATACACTTGTATTTACTTCTGTCGTAGCCACGAGTCCATGCATGTTCAATTGCACAATGTAACATAAGATTAGTTCAAGTAATTGACTCCAAGACTGTAAAAATCGTACAGTGTGAACACTACCATTTTATTCAGCATTCCCACTTGTGTGAGTGAACGCCCAGTATTATAAATGAAAATACCTTTATAAAAGGTGGAAATAAAATCATTAGTTTGGCTCCTTATTTTTCTGCTGAAACTTGAGCTGAAAAAAAATTCACACTCCCGAGTTTTTTTGTTGAAATCCATTACCCCTCATATATAATTCACCTCCCTAAAGCCCTACACTATTTCTCTTCCAGCCATCTGTGTGCTGATGTAAAACAAGGAATCTGCATATTATCGAATAGCACAGACATCAATAAGATGAAAAGATGACACTCAGAAAACTTCAAGGAGATTAATTAGGCATTGCAGAGCTGTTGATTGACCTATAAAAAACTTGAATTTAAGGGAATGAAGAGACCCAAGGAATCACAGGGATCTGGTTGATCCTATAACGGCCATCTTCAGGCGAATGGCAGACGGTTTGTTTTCTCATTTGCATTGAAGGTGATCATTGAGCTGTTTTCTCTGGCAACTCACATCAATGAACATGTTGCACAGTGACACGAGTTGTCACTGTTGGTAAATTGTTACCATGGCATTTTTCGTTACACTGTCATGTTCATTATGTCTTCAGAACCAAATACATATTTCAAAGGCATTATAGACAAAATACTATGATGCACTTTCAAAAAATGAGTATCCATACATCCACTATGTCAGCTATACTGCAGTTCCTATTGTCCGTGCTAGTGACATCATAATGCACAGGTGTAAGTTGCTCTTCTCATAAACATGTTCCTTTAACGTATGGCATAATCTGACCAATTAATCATCTTATGATGTAAATGATGAAATAAAGTTGTGTACCGTACAGTGTGTACAACTTGGACACCATACACTGAGCCTCATTCATGAAACCGTTGGCCAGATTTGTGTAAACTGTAAGCAGATGGAAAATTTATGTACCTTATGGCATTTATGTAAATGTTAATAGTTCAGAACTTTCCGAAAGTACAAATCAGATCCACTTCTGCCTTCGACCATGTGTAGCACATGTATAATTGAGAAGCACACAAATATAGTTAGAGTTTTGTTTATATGGAGAGATGTGTGATCTTTTTTAACCCCCCAATTCAAAATTATATCAAACTGTTTTCATTTCACCTTTTGTATACTTCACTAGACAGAAGACGCAGCATTAAATATCTGCATTAAGTCCCAGTCGCACCGTGAACGGAAGAGTAGTCATACAATTTTGAGAGTAAAAATTAATTACAATTCTTTTGATAGGTCTAAGAACATGGGAAACAGGCCAGCTCCAGTTTAATAATGTGGAAAATCATTCATCGTTGTGAGAAGGCCAAATCTTGAGGTTGAATGGAAACTTCCCAATGATATTGGGATCGATGTGTGTGTCTTTAGGGGGGAAATGAAATAATATAGGTGATGTTGGACATATGAAAAAAAAAAAAGTACTTGTACTGTATGTGTTGCATGTTCCAAACTAGCATCATCAAAAGCTGTAAACATGGCATTTAGCGCTGGAGAAGCAGGGGTTAAGAAAGGCAGAGCAGCTCCTTTTAGCCCCCAGGTACTCTGGCAAGGCAAAACAGCCATGTAAATCACAACACTTGTGTGGCAAGGTCTAAATTCACCAATGCCCAGTGGCCCAGAGGTTGAATATATGCTCCCCATGTGGGATTTCGTCTCAGAGCCTCATGTTCATGCATGTCTATGTGAGCCTATTTGGTATCAGCAGGAAATGCATGCTATGCAATCTGCTCCAGACTATAACTGAATGAAACGCCACATTAAAAAAAAAAAATAAAAAAAAAACAGTAAACAACAAGCCTATGTCCTTTCTTGCTTGCGTTAGATGAATGGTATGTTGCATCAACTGTGACTAATTCTGATTAAATTCTTCATCCATTAAATCAAATGCAGCTTTCATCAGCTAAGGTTCATAGTCTTGAACCGTATATCTTTTGTGTACATTGGGGTGTGAGACCTGGCCCCAGGATCCCAAGATTCCAACTAGCCTTCCGCAGATGCATCCAAACCTGCCTACGGCTGGTTGTGTGTGTGTGTGTGTGTGTGTGTGTGTGTGTGTGTGATGGCTCATTCCAGCAGGATCCCTTTCCCACAGAAATCAATTACACCTGTCAATGGCCATCAATCTGTAAGGCAAGGATCGACCCAGCAGTTGAAGATTTAGAGGTATCTTGGGGTGGGGGGTGGGGGTTACTGTCTTAACATTAGTGCCTCAGTTCATCTCCCCTCTGCTTCCTGGAATAGGAGCTTGTTAGCCTCTGTTGTCTACAGGAAGCAAGCTGTGCTGTAATTGAATAACAGTAAGGTGGCAACATCAGCAAGGCTAGAGAGAAGTGTTTCCTCCTGTCAATCCACTTAGATGATAAATGGTTCTCACAGAAGGTTTTAAAGCGCTGCAGCTGGAAATTTTCTGCCCACAGTGACCGGGCGAGAAGGAAAACTCAGCTTGTAAAATGAGTATAAGAGCCGATGGTGATCTGATAATGCTTTGATATACAATTCCGAAATCTGTGAGCGAATACTCACAGTGATAGATTATATCACGTCATGTGGAACCATAAATTAGTCTCATATGTGTCAGGTGAGACTGGACCACTCATAATCCAGTCAGCTGAGAGAAAATATATTTTTCAGTAATTACACCAAACTGTAAAACATAAAAAATATATATTAAATTCTGTGGCGAGCCTGCTAATTGCATGCGGTCAGTTCTGGTGAGCAAGTATCACTTCAACAGATTTAATGACCGTGTGCTCATGTGTGTCAAAGTATAATGCTTTAGGTTCAATGACTGATGAGATCCATTACTCTTAGAATTAAGTTGAGAGTGCCCTCGGGCGGCACGCGATTTTGACCGTCAGAGTACGCGCCTCGCTGGCACCGCAACAGTAAGTATCATCACTGCAGTGATTGACACGTGTGCATGTGTGCGTGAGCATGCACGGCCTTGAAAGCATGCGGGCTAACATGTCTTGATCGTCAGGGCGTGGGTAGTGTTTATGAGAAATAACACAAAAGTGAAATCCCGGCAGCATTTTGCTGGGCCATTAATGGAGACTGACACATTGAACCAAAATGTATTATTCAGCATTTAAAAGCATCTGCTCAAAGCGCTTTAAAGCTCTTGTCAAAGTTCCAGCGCTGCTTAATAGTTCACCCTCTTACTGATGAGGATGTGAGGCGCTTTGGGAGATCATAGAAAAGCTCCAGATAGTGTGATGAGCTTGAAGAACAGGGTACCCCAAAAGGTCAAAGCAAGCTCAAGCTGTGGTGCTGCATGGCTTCGGAGTGAGCGTGTCGTGTACTTCCTTTTGTTTTTGCTCTATTCTGCAGCAGAATATCAGTATTTTCCACATACACAGCAGTGCTTCATGTCTCCTTTGTCTTTCAGCATATTCCAGTATTTCAGCTGCATGACACCTGGAAATGGATTGCAGTACCAGCATGCATCATCTCTAGGAATCTGTTTTTCTACCCCATTTTGCATAGAATCCATTCTGCTGTTAGAAGCTTGCATCACCCCTGACGCCTGCTGAAAAAAAAAGAAATTAAAAAATTTTTTAAAATGAGGTTTTCAGAGAGCTCTTGCAGAAGAGCAACCTCTTTCCAATCCCCGGGTGGTGACCAGTCTTGTGCCTCCAGGACGTCTGCTGGAGAATTGTGCATTTCCGCTAATATTTGTCTGAAAATTGCCTGAGGAAAACACCTACGTCTGCCTCCATGGGCTGTAGCATCAGACCTGCAAACAAGTAAAAGTCTGCACATCTAGAAAGTATTTTGCTGAATAAGATGTCACTTTTGTTTGATTCATTATCATCAGGTAGGAAAGCAGAAAAAGACATCAGTGAACCTGTAACGGAAAAGCTCATAACTGCTTGTGCGTAGTTCAGTCGATATGCGAAGAAAAACTTGACTGATAGACTTTGAAAATGAGATGAGGCATAAGGCACGATCCAAATAACTTGTCTTTACCAAAGGGGGAAAACAAATCTCAAGTGGTAATCACTTGATTAACATTTAGAAATGGAAAAATTAGCATTCTGGATCACATGCTTCTCTTAACACCTCACTATAGTTTGTAATCTGGCTTTCAGGAGAACAATATGCAAAATTAGAAACTAATGAGGATATTGTGTTCAAAGTGATACCATAGATTAGAAATGTAAAATAGAAAAAAAACAAAAAGTGCATTAAGTTACATTTACTGGTGCATGAAAATGGTTTGAACTCACAATGCTGATCCTAAGCTTGTATCTGTTTTGCTGGGTTATCATTAAAAAAATAAAAAATATATAAAAAAATAGGACAAAAAAAACATAAGGTGAAACTTCAGAAATTAGTGGAAAAAAATTTCCAACAAACAATGAAAAACCTTGAGACTTTTCATATAAAAAAGGAATTGTCTAGAATCACACATTTCAGATCTAAACATTTTCATTTTTGATTAAACTTTTGATATCCCACGTTTTGTTGGACTGAACTGTGACCTCATTCATGAAGGATGGTATTTTTAATAGTGATGATAATAAGTATATAGAAATATAGCTGCATTTAATATGTAAGAGTCAAGACTTTTGTACTAGCATGTTCTGTACATCCACTGCAAAACAATACTGTTTTTCTCCTCCCACTCATTAATCTTTGATGAAGTCTGCTGTTCACAAATCTGGTAATTATACAGGAAGTCCTGTAATCAAACAGAGTAAGTGCTGCCAAGTTTCTTCTTTTCCTCTCTGCTATGTTTCAGCTTTAACTTTAAACGCCATAATGTCAAGTACGGCTCCTTTAAGAGATTCACGTCCTTTCGGATCAGTGCCTATTTCAGACCTGGATCTAACATGTCCTTTGGATCCTTGAATTTCTATATAGTGAAACAGGAGCTCAAATAAATATTTTTGAAGTTTACAACTATTGCATATCTATAGCAGCAAATGGGTACTGATCATGTTAAGATCTTGTTCAAAGTCATTAATGTAAAGACACTCCTGTGTCGTCAAAAATGTTAGTTAGAAAGCAACATTCATCTTATTTAAACATTATACTGTATGTTATGTGGAAATGTATATTACAGCACTGAAGGAGAGCACAAAAGCGCTGTTAAAAGAAATGAGGGTGATGCTGACAGTGTACCGCTTCACTCATCGTATTACCAAGTAACAGCCTCAATACCAGCACTCGATTCCCTGCGGCTCATAGTCCATTCATTGCTATGGAAACCTCCATAATCTTACAAAGTTGCAAAACTAGAAAATTTCCATGTGTGCATTGAAGCATTCCAATTTGCTTGGTGGATTTCAGAGAGAACATTTTTCCAGTGCTACTAGTGTTATCTGCAGGGATAGTTGTCATTGAGGCACAGCACAGACAAAACTCATATTACACAAACTGCCTTTTTCAATTTTTTTCCCCAAAATAATCAGTTTATCCAGGGTACCATGTTTTGGTTTACATTGTTGGACCAATTAAGTCAAGTGTTTTACATTACATATATACATACAAATAATTTTATATTTTTCACTGTCATGATATGTGTCCCTTTGATATCAAGTGAAGGTATTTAAGCAAAATGTGCCAGAAGTACCTGACTCAAACCCTGGTTTTCAAACTTCACTCTTGTGAGTTGTTCCAGGCTGGTATGAGATTGCTACAACAAAGTAAACGCCAACTAATTACTGTGAAATTATTGTAGAATTGCTTTGATATCATTTATTCACACAATATCCAGATGAATGAGGGCCACAGCGTGTAGAAAGTAGGTGGAAACAAAGGAGGACTCTTTGGACTTTAGAAATAGGAAAATATTAAAATTATTTTCTGAAATCAGATGAATACAAAAACAGTCAAACAAAGCAGTTGCATTTATTCACATTACATGACTGTAGTTTAGATATTTCAGTATTAAAATGTTCAACAGTTTTCAAGAATAATGAGAATTTTCAACAGTGTTTGATTTCATTCTTAGGTCAGATTTGCAGCAAGAAATCAGGTTATGTGCAAATCAGATGTCCATTTTCAGTTTGAGAGTAGCCACTGTTTAGCAACACATATAATAGAGACATGAGAAATGGCTAATATGCCAACAAGTCTAGTGTGTTTTCACTAGTGGGGATGTTAACGGGGCTGACTTTTTCCTCAGTCCTTTCAGCTGTCGCGTCTCCACTTAGTTTCACGTAAACTACCATTCCAAACCATCTGGTGGTGGTAGAGCACCAATTTAGCCGTTTGTCTACTGTCAATAAAGAAGTCAAAGCAAAAAACAAAAAATAATAATAAATGACAGGATAAACATTGACGGAGTTTAGATGATTGCTGCGTTTCTCTTTTCTATTTCTATAATTTATAATGGTCCTGTTAAATGAGAAGAGTTGACTCCTAAGAGAAAGCGCCATTAGGTGGCTGAATGACATCATTTCCTGCCAACAGCATATCCAATCAGCAGGTTTTCTTGGGGGCTGCTCTGAGTACCTATCCTACCAGATGTTCATCTTTCAGCCCCGTAAAGGTTCCTGAAAGCGTTTTTTTTTTTTTTTGCAGGGACATTCCTATTAGTAAAGACATGAGTCAACAATGTGTTTCAAAAAGCTACCTTGTAACATCCCCATAACTGGAAATGCACCACATAGCACCAGTCATACAAAACACTTTTTTTTTTTTTTTAACCTTTTCTTCGGGTAATAGTAACTTGGCACGTTTGAAAGTGAAAACTGTGCCAGTGAGTCAGCTTGAGGTGTTGGCTTTATTAGCAAGGATCACGTCATGTACTCCAGATGGAACATGCGTGCATAGTGGAAGCATCCACAGTGTTGCTATCCGTTTAATTTGAAAGTACTGATGTCAAGCGTTGCCAAACTAATTTGTAGGTCCACTGCATCATGGTGGAAGTCTCTCTCCTGTCAAATTAAGAGCACATTTATTAAGTGTATTCCAATTCAGAGATCGTGAAGACCGAGAGGCCCAAACAGAGCATTGCTGTTAAGACCAGCAAGGTCATTTGCAGCCGTTTCAGCTAAAATAGCTTTATTACTCAGACAAACACATTTTATCCATTGGACATTTTATGTATCAATACATTAACTTAATACACACACACTCCTTTAGATGTTGTAGTAAAGTTGCATTAAGAAATTCCATCTGCAGTAGAGCAATTTTCAGCATATTAATACAAGATCTTACATCTAAATACAAATCTGATGAAAATCTTTGTTTAACAAGAAACGCATCAGTTATCATAAGAAGTTAGACAGGTTTGTTTTTCACCAGGTTAAATGTGCTGCACTTTAAACCTTAATGCTACTTGGCGCACTGCAAAAGTTTAACCAGCAGGAGAGTTTCATGTGTTCATAGAAGCCCTGGCAGCGCAGCACCACAAATTTTGGTTCCTAAGTTTAAAAGTTTCCACTCCTCCTCTGACTGATGAGTGAAGTTTCACACAGGGTGGTCTCCAGAGTGCCATGTTTAAAGTGTTTTTCAACTATCCACCTCACCTTTCACAGATTCATCATGTAGGTGGAAGTGCTTCATCACAAAGTCTCCCACCTCCTGAAGGAGAAGCTCAAGGCCGCATCCTGTCAATTCCCAGGCCTGGCATGACAAAGCTTCCCTTATAATAGCCACTGCAAAAAACAAAAACACCTACATTGTGTCCAAATCATTGCTAACTTGCATTGTTAAACACTTCTCATGCACATGCATTTTCTTTTCTTTTAAAGTATTTTTAATCCTACATTTAGCCAAAAGAAGTTGCATTCCTTTACCACAAAACATGTAAAAGAGTTGGATCGATGTTGGCACAGAGGTATAAAGTAGGAATATTGTAAAAGATCATACAGCTGGACAAAATCCCAGAAAATCCCACTTTTACAAGTTGGAGATGGGGTACTTTTGGTCAAAAGTAAAGAAATAAATTACAAAGATGAATGACAGCAGCACATTTAAAAGTCAAATCTAAAAATGTACAAGAAAGAAAAAATGAGCATGAGGACAATATTAAATAAAGTGAAGTACAGGATAAATGGAGATTATTCTCATGCAACGTTGTTTTCTGCTCTGGTGAATAATTCATCCTTCTTCCATCTGTACTGTGGAACTTGCAAACTGCTCTTGAAAACAAAATCAAGCATTGAAATTTTTGAAGTTTTGTTCTTCACAGCGAATATCTCTAAAGTAGATCAGGAAACAGTGAGATCAAAAGATATAATTAATCCAAGTGATTGAATACAAAAACAGCCCAACAGCATCAACAACTTGTAATTTTAGTAAACAAATATAAGCTACGGATTGAGATGATTTAATTTAACTAGAGTATAATGTTTTCAGTGAGGAGGTGAATGGTTATTGCTGTATTTACAGGGACGATGGCAACTATTCTACTTGTTTTAACATCGTTTGACTTTAACTTCTTGGTTATGGAAGGGATCCAGTCAATGAGACCTTCTCACTCCGGGAAAAGAAAGATGCTTTTGCAAACCTCATGTGCACTTTTGTGACGCATCCCACTTTCAAATGCTGCCTTTGATGTATATGTGTTGGGGTGCAGCTACTGTGTCTTTTAAACAATTTTTTATCTTTAAAAACAACATACAAGTTCTCTAACCTTAGTCAACC
>JBAMYA010000010.1:7200249-7215252 GCA_037176975.1 Arrhamphus sclerolepis
CAGCCTGGTGCAGGTCTACAATTTTGTTTCTGGTGTCCTTTGACAGCTCTTTGGTCTTGGCCATAGTGGAGTTTGGAATGTGACTGTTTGAGGTTGTGGACAGGTGTCTTTTATACTGGTAACCAGTTCAAACAGGTGCCACAAGTGGAGGACAGAGGAGTCTCTTACAGAAGAAGTTGCAGGTCTGTGAGAACCAGAAATCTTGCTTGTTTGGAAGTGAATAAATGCTTATTTCTCACTGACATTTGCAAGTAAATTCTTTAAAAATCAGCCAATGTGATTTTATGGATTTTATTTTCTCATTTTGTCTCTCAGTTGAAGTGTATCTACGGTGAAAATTACAGGCCTCTCTTCTTTTTAAGAGGGAGAAGTTGCACAATTGATGGTTGATTAAATACTTTTTCTCCCAGCTGTATAAGGTGTCCTGAGGAACTCAGTAACACGTTCTAGGAGCTAAGCATTATAGTATTTAATTTTTTTTTTTAAACACTGGGTTGTAAATAGGACGTCAGGATCTTCAGCTTTGACAACAGGAATTAGGAAATTGTGGTTTAATTACAATAATGTTGCATGCTTGTGTTATTAGGCCTCCAATCACATTGACATTTAACGACAATGCAGATGTTCAACAGCTGAGAAAGAAATATACTTGGAGAGGCGATTGCTCAATAGAGGGCGCTAGGGCGGAGCTTTTGTTGAAATGAGCCAAAAAATATATCATGCATTATACGTGAAAGGCTGTAAATGCTGTCAGCAATCATTTAACCCTTTGATGTACCCAAGCGCATTTTTGTGCATTTGGCTTTATTATAAATATTCCGTTATTCTCTGCAGGAAATTGCTGACATATACAAAGCTGTGCATTTTTCAGTGTTATCAATATTTGATGCATTTTTCATCATTGGAATTTTGTAAACGTGAACTGAAATGCACACTTTATGGAGGCTTTGCCCTTTTTTGTGTTTATCAAATTCCATAGTCAGTACTTTTAAACCTGCTCACCATAAATAAAATCCAGTTTGCATTTATTGTCTTTTTATAGCATAAAATAGAGCATCACGACAAAAACCTGACATGTAAAGGATTAGAAATTAAAAACTGAAGGTGCATGTAAGTCTTAAATACTTTATTTCAGTATGTGGACTGTCAGTAACAAGCCTGGCCCTCAGACTCTTGCACCTCATTTCATTCATGAAAAGTCTGGCAAATGTTTAATTGCTGGTGGGTGGGCCCTTGTCTGGAGTTTACAATAATTGGTCTACCAGTAAACCGATCATTAACATTTGGCAATGACGTATGCAAGTACTTTTGCTGTAAAAACAGTCCTCCATACCAAAGAATGTCCAGTTCAGGGCTACTACATCATTTCCAGTCATAAAATTAACCAAACAGTCATCTAGCTGTGGCTTTAAGTTGCTAATACTGGGGGTTTTCTCCGCCACAGAGAAAATGGCTTCCCACGTCTGCCGCCATCGTTGATTTCGTAGGAACAACAAACTGGACTACAGTTTCTAACTCGGTACAGGACCACGGATCAGGAAAGATCTTACAGAAACTGTCCATTATCACAGGAAAGACCACTGCTGAGCCCAAGAGATGCTTTTCTTCTTTGAAAAGTGTCAAAACGTTTCAAAAGGTGCATTGATCAATTTGCCAACTAGAGCAAAAGGTTTTTATTTAAGTAGTCTAATAGTATTTGTGCCAAACCTGGTTTAAAATTCATATATCAAACTTCCCAAGCTTTTGTATCACCATCCACTGTTTGCCGGTATAACATTTCTGAAAGGGGGATTATCATTTCACTTCCTATTTCATTCATATCAGTCAAATTCATATCAACATGGAGAAAATACACAATTGAAGGAAAAGTTTTTAGCTTTTATCTTGTGGCTCATTCATCACAAAAATCCCCTTCCAGTCTCAGCTGGAACGCAGCACCAGTTGTCACCTTCACTGTGCGTTTCATTCCCTCTAATCAGCCACACCTGGCGATACACCTGGCACTCTTGTCATTAGCTGCATTCACTGATTGCGCCGAGCTGCTGGCCTCCCTGCGTCTGATCCAGATCTTTTGTTCAGCCACGAACACGCAGGAGACAAACCATGTTCCTAACTTGAATCCAAACCGTGGCCGGGGTTGCAAACCCTTCTTTTTCCCCTCTCTCTCTCTCTCCTCTTCGTTTGTAAGCCTCATAACAGACAGAATTAAAACTTCCTTTCTAATTTTTTAATTTAAATGTAAATTACGTGATGCATGTTGTTCGGCTGCAGTATTAGTTAGGCGGAATTAGTTTTAACTCACGGATCTCATTAAGACAGCTGCGTGAGAAACATGGCGAGTTACAGCTCCTTTCACCCTCTCTTGCCCGTTTTTCTTTCCCCTTTTTTCATTATTTGTTGGGCTTTTTTTCCCCCCTCTTTCCTACATGAGACTTCTTTACTACCGTCAAACCCAGGGAATATGGCGACTTTACTTGAAGAGGGCCAGATAGACACTAAAGAGGCTTTAGGGACAAAGACGGAGGGAATAATCATGAGAGGTTGCTGTTTCTTAAGAGAGCCTCCCACTGAGAGAAGAAGGGGGGAAGAAAAATAGTGACTTTCCCTCCTTCTTAGTCATTGGCATCCAGGAGTGAGAAGGAGGGCAGAAAAAAAAAAAAAAAAAAAAAAGGAGGAAGCCAGAGGCTTTCTGGATGTTTTGGGGGGAGGAATGTGTGCCCTGTGCCCTCGTGAACGCCACTCCATACCCACTGGGGTTCAACAGCAAAGCGGTCACACAATGAATAATTCCCAATATCCTCTGGCCCTGGTGGTGACCTGGCAAGGAGGATATAATTATTGCATAGGCCTTGCTCCTGAAAGTCACAGATGAGAAGGACTAGATGCAAATTTAGATTATTAGATAACATTGTGCAAAGGACAAAAGACAAAGAATGTACATTCACTGCTTTTTTTGTGTGTGTGCGCGCGTCTCATTTGGAAAAAACAAAACAAAAAAACCCCCAAAACATTGTTTTCTATGCTCTCCTGTAGGTACTCGCACATGCACACGGAGACAGTTGGATTAACGTGCCCAATGTCATACAGATATCCAGCAATGTCAAGATTTGTGTTTCTCTGTGTTTCCAATTTCATGAGACAGTGATGCGTGACAGCACTGACAAAAACTCCAAGGTGCCACACTGCCCAGGTATTCAGAGCTCTGCTGACAGAGCTGCTGAATTTCACTAGTTCCTTCCTATTTAATCTCAGCTGTCAACTTGAGACCGAAAAAAAAAAAAAAAAAAAAATTCATTTTGGTCAGCTTACACTGGAGTGGAAGTCTTCAAAGTTTAAGACGAGAATCCAGGGCAATGATACAGCATTAAACTCCATTTATTTAATTTTTTTTTAAATATCATTTGTATTGAAGTTTATGACCATGAAAATGCAGCTTTTATATCAATCACATTTTACCCTTATTTATGTGACTGTATCACAAGGAGTTTTAGTTAACTTAGATAACTTTTTTTCTTTTTTTTTCCAGAAAAAGGAAGAAAAGAGTAAAGCTTTTCTGTTTTCAACGGGAGCTATTCAATTTAACTGAACTCAATGACAGAGTATGTTGGACTCTTCATCTTGTGGCTTTTATTATGAAATATATGGCTGCATGACATCATCAACACA
Organism: Arrhamphus sclerolepis; assembly: GCA_037176975.1. Taxonomy (NCBI): domain Eukaryota; kingdom Metazoa; phylum Chordata; class Actinopteri; order Beloniformes; family Hemiramphidae; genus Arrhamphus; species Arrhamphus sclerolepis. The sequence goes on from JBAMYA010000010.1 coordinate 7,203,916, forward strand.
CAGGAGACAGTGCATCCAGATGCTGCATTTGTTGTGGCTGGGGATTTTAACCACTGCAACCTTAGGAATGTCCTTCCTTTGTACAAATCAGCACGGATGTTTCCTGACAAGAGTCAACAACAATCTTGATCAGGTATACAGCAACATGGACTCCTACAAGGCTGTACCCTGGCCACACTTGGGACCATCACTCTACATTTCCATATTTCATATTTCCACCTAACTTCTCAAACAAGCCGACCCTATACTGTTATACTCCCTGATATACTGAATGAGTTCTACACTCGCTTGGAGGACCTGAGACCTAACACCAGGACTCTGGCCATAGAGGGCAGCTTGGACACTCTGAAGACAACAAACCCATGGAAAGCAGCAAGCCCAGACAAGGTCATCTTCAAACTGTCCCTCACCCAAGCTTCGGTGCCCACATGCTTCAAGTCCACAACCACTGTGGTTGACCTCCTGAAGAAGAACACTGTGACCTAGCTTGAATGACTATCATCCTGTTGCAATCACTCCAATTGTGATAAAGTGCTTTGAGAGGGTAGTCATGGCACACATAAAAGAGGACCATCCCAGCCACCTTGGACCCCTTACAGTTTGCTTAAATATAGGCAGAACAGATAATGCCGCCATCCACACAGCGCTCTCTCACCTGGGGTGCAAAGACACGCGTTTGAATGTTATTCATTGATCACAGCTCAGTATTCAACATGATTATCCCACGCAGGTTATCAGGAAAGCTCCTCACCCTCGGACTGACACTCCTCTCTGCAACTGGGTGCTGAACTTCCTGACAGACAGACTCTAGTCAGTCAGAGTTGGAAATCGGACGTCAGGCGTCAGAGCCTTGATCACAAGGACCCCCCTCTGGTGTGTGCTGAGTCTGCTGCTCTTTATGACTATGTGGCGTCCCAGAACAACACCAGCATTATAAAGTTTGCAGATGACACCACAGTCATTGGTCTCATTACAGGAGATGAGACAGTAGCCTATGGTCAGGACAGATATCTCCTGAAACACAGACAAGATCAAGGAGATGATTGATATTAGAGGAGGAAGATGCAGCACACCCCACTATTCATCATTAAAACACAGGTGGAGCTGCACCACTCAGGACAGGAGGACCCTCCAGCTGGTGATAAAAATTGCCCAGTTCATCCCTGGAACAGCCTTTCCGTCATTACAGGACATTTACACCACCATCAGGAGGGCCCATAACATCATCAAGGACAATACGCACCAACAACACAGTTTGTTCACACCCCTGTAGTCTGGGAGACGCTACAGGAGTGTGAAGTCAAGAACAAAGAGACTCACCAACTGCTTCTACCCCCAAGTCCTCAGACTACTTAACACTACAAACAGTGAGCACCAACCCACCCAGTCTCTTAACACCGCTCGGTCTGCTGTAAATATCCTCTTAAAATATCTTCTTATTTCTTCAGTTCTTTTCTTTTACTATTATGTTCTTTATTTTTATTTAAAATTTAATCCGTTACATTTTTGCTGCCACTGTGTGCTGGGAGACAAAGTCATTTTTTTCATTATGCTGTATTTTCATTGTGTATGTGACAAACACCTTGAAATAAACTATGAATCAGAGTGCAAAAAAAGAACTTTAATAATACAGCCTAATATTTAACAAACTCAACTCCCAGGATAAAGAAGGTGAGAAAAATATGACTTCTTAATCTAATAGCAGGAAGGTTTTTTGTTGTGAACATGTTAGATAGCGTCGTCTTATAGTTAGCGTCTGGCTAACTCCACATCGTAAAGACTGACGAATGCGTCGCTTCAAGAATTTCTAACATTATACCAGACTTATCTATCGTTTTCCATGTCAGAATACATAAATGAGGGAAAAGACTCCTTTTCTAACCAAAGCATCTTTTCTTTAAGAAGTAGAACATAACAGACCTCAGTTGTGCACCCCAGTAATACCATTCAAAAATCTGTGCATTTTCAGGCCACCCTGGGTGCCCTTTTATTGTTCCATTAAAAAGCTCACTAAAAACTTTCTTAATCTGTATTAAGATTCCCAGGGGAGGTATTTCAAGATAAGTACAGCAACTTTGGCAGTATATTAATTTTCAGAATAGTGACTCTTCCCAGTATAGACACAGGTAGCGACATCCGTACATCAACTGAGTCATCAACTGCCTCCATTAGATATCATAATTGGTATTAACAATATGTTCATGGAAAGGTAGCATCTTTGAGTTCCATTTATTACTTCAAAATGATCTACAACACTTTCTCATTCATTGCATGTATTTGGTGGAACAAAAATATCAACCTCTCTTTTTATTCATTACAGATCTGCATGACCTCTACCCTTCTGCAGTTAAAGGCTAAGTTGGTTTCTCTCCATTGCCGTGACACTAATCACCCTATTCTGTGCTCAGCAGGTAGAAACAATCTTTTTTTTTTCCTTTTCATGCTCCATTTCATTAGTTATTATGTTAATTAAATTTCCCCTCCCAAAGTCAGCTTTGAATTGGGTCTGTCTGCTGGTGATTAGCCTCACTCCCGTCCTCAGCTGTGAGTCGAATACGGTATCGGGGCTGCAAACAGGCAACGAAAGAAATGTCCGCAATCCAAATTCCCCCCACCCCTAAGGCTTGCCCTTGCACATGTCCTCAAATAAGAAAATGTTATTGATGTCTGAAATACAGCTGACCCATATCTGTAAGAAGAGATAAGGGTTATATTTTTGTTCAGTGTTTTCATTTTAATCTTCATGCATGCAAATGATGGCCCATTTCACATACACTGGAAAAGAAAAAAAAAAAAAAAGAGCAGTACTCACTTATCTGTTCATTTAACTGCTGAACTTTGAGAAAGCAGCTTGTTGGCCCAAGAGAGTTTGAACTATTTAATGATGTTTCCAATTGCTTTCGTTGAAATGAAATGCTGCGCTGGTTGAAAAAGTTTAAGGTAAAATAAGATAAAGAAAGAAAACTTTAGTGTCCAGTGGGTCCATTTCACTGCTCTCTAAATGAGCCTTCCTTCCAAACAATGGCACTATGCTCCAACCAGAATGTACTTTTAAAAATAAATACAAAAAATGTTCTTTTAATGTATTTTATAACTCAGGGACATTGTCGCTATTTCTGGAAGATTTGCACAGATTGAAATTGAAATATAGTGTTTTGGCAGTACTGCACCTGCTCCAAGGAATATCAGGACCACAGCTTCTTGCCATTGTGAATAAAATAATTCCATGTTAGATTGTCAAATAAAACAACCAATTTGGGATCCTGCTGTAACGTCATAATAGCTCACAGTAATGAGGTAATTAATCAATGTGTTTTACATATTATTGTCTGGTTCTGAAAGGTGTTTTTTAATATCAGTCTTTGAATTTGATAGAGGAGGAGATGGGTCAGTGGACAATTGAGATGTCAAGAGTGCTAACCGTCACATTAGCTGGGAACCAGTATTATCTCCAAACCTGTTAATGAAAGCAGACGGACAGGCCCCAAGTGCATGGTGGTCTGCGTCAGTTGTAGTCGTGTAGACGATACACTCTTGACAGTGTTGTAATGCATTATAGATAAGAGCTACAGATGGGAATTGAAAAACAAGAAGAATGTCTGGTTGTAAAAAGGACCATTCACATGCTCTGTAGTCTCTTTTCCACCAGCTTTTCTTTGTGAATCGTACGAAGGCGTAACAGCAAAACATTTCGTTTTGCAGCTGTTCCACCTTGAGAGCCAGTATCCAGAGTTGTGACAGGACAAAGTGTGTATTATGAACTGGCAGAGTGGAAACTCCTGACGGGGGCAAGAGGTTTCCTGCAAACTCAACGCAGAGGTGTTATGCTGTCACAAAGCTCAAGGCCCCTCATTGTGATCTTTCATAAATCGAACACTAGATAGATTTTTTTTTATTTTTTCCCTTCCAGTTTCCAGTGAATGTACAACTGGAGCAGGGGGACTGAGTGTCCTCGCACAACAATCTCTGTAAAACCGTCAAGAAACTGATCTGCAATAGGACTGTAAAAGTTGCTGTTAGTTCATACCCACGTTTCCTAACACACAACAGACTCGGAGTCAAAGTATCTTTTTTATAAAAAGTTTTACTTGCAAGGAGCACAGAGTATGGTTACATACAAAAGTTGTGCTGAGGTACAGCTCAGCTCATGGGGATTATATGCAGCAACAATTCACTATCATCCAACATTCAAGCAGACAATCACGTTTCAGCATCAACCCATACTGTCCTTGAGTGTAATCACTGGTTCCAACCAGTTATGTGAAACAGCCACACAATCCTTTATCAGCTCTTTTGTCAAGCATGTAGTGTTCTCAGTATTTTAATTCAGCAGAAGCAAACAATCCCCAGTATGATATTATGCAGCATTAATCTGGTAATAATCAACACACACAGGAAAGATATGTATTTTTCTAACACTAACTAGTTTCTCTATTGAGTCTGAAACTCCTCCCAGTTGGACATGCTTGAACGCTGCCCCAGGAAGGCACCCAAGGGGCTAGCCAGATGTTCAAACAACCTCAACTGGCTCCTCTAGATGGTGGGTATCAGCAACTTTGCTCTTAGCCTTTTCCAAGTGACTGAACTTCTCACCCCGTCTCTAAAGGAGGGTTCAGTCACTTTGCAGAGGAAACTCATTTAAGCCACTTGTATGAACAATGTTGTTGTTTCGATCTCTATCTTCACCTACAAGGTAAGGGTGGGAACGTAAACCAACTGGTAAAAAGGAAGCCATGCCTTGTGACTGCAGTGGATATTGTGAGCACAGCATGCCTTCTAGATGCTTCCAGTTTTCACATATTGTATATTTACTGTATGTACATAAGATGAATTTCATCAGAGTAGGGTAGTCTTAAACAGGGCAAGAGGTCCACTCAGAACATTACTGACCACAGCTTTTGCATTATGTGTACATTTATATTTTGGGTGTCTTATATAAAAAAAATAGAAAATCTGAATTTCTTTACTTTCCTTCAGTTGTAGGAAGTGCACGAAAGCTTGATTTAAAAAAAAAAAAAAGAAAAAAAGATGTTTTCAATGAATGTAAAGTTTTGCTCTTATGAGAGGTGATATCTCATGGAGACATTTTACCTTTAATTTATCCTCTTTATTCTCTAGACAGTTTGGTGTTTGACTATGGGCGTTACTGCACCGCCGCTTGCAGCAGCCCAGATGCTACTGACGCCGTCAAAATTGGCTTGATTCAGGTTTGGGGTTAATTAAACTTGCAAACCCTGCGGCGGAGACAGCTTTCCAAGGCCAAGGCTGAAGAGGACACAAGCTGGAGGTCAGCAGGACCTTGTTAGGTGAAGCACAGGCTTCACAACAGCGAAGGGAAATGGTTTGTAAAGTTCAGAGAAGGGCCAGAGTGAGTAGGCAGTAGCTGCACTCAGGGAAGGTGAAATATGAAACTGCTTTAGCAAAGGTGTGGGAGTGCAGCTGATGCAGCTGATGAGTGGGTAGCATTATGGGACAGATGACTGCCAGCAGTCCCCCCCACCCTCCCTTTTGCTGTCGAATGTTGGGGAGAGAAGCATTTTGAATGAGCAACTGTTTGGGGGCTTGCTTCCTGCCAGCTTGTTCACCAAGGTGACCTTAAACTAGTTTGGCGGTGGTCCCAAGGCACAAGCTGTGAATCTCGCAGGAGGGTTTAGTGGCAACAGAACCCATTCTGGAACTCATGCCAACAATTATGAAGGCCATGTCTGAACTCACCATGGATTTTAGTGAATACAGCCTCTGAGCAAATTAATGAAAACATACAAATGAAAGACAGCAAAATTACTCCTCGTAGTTCAACTTCATTTGGGTTAGTGGGAGGCACCACCAGCATCTACAGCAGGTTTTATCACACGACAGACCTTTTCAAGTGAAGTTACCTCACTCCAAACACTTCTAAGGTGTCTGTGTTTTCATCTGCCGTTTAGAGATATATCAGCTTGCTTTAACAATCATTTAGATGTTAAATAGTTTTTTTTAAAATAGCTTTGATTGACACACAGCCTCTGTGTTGAATTAACAACTGTGTCACTTCCTCACCTGAAGATCACGACATGCTTCTCTTCTGAGTTGTCTCATTAGCACCCAGGACAGGAATAAAAGTGTGAACTGACATACTGTATAGTGGGAGACATTATCATAAGTTAATAGATCTCTGACATTTCCAAGCAACTTCAGGCTTGGAACCATAACTACTGCGAGAGGAAAGACTTAAAAGTGAGCCCTTGGGACCTAGGGGCCGATCAGAGCATCTCCACAGTATGCACCGAGGACCACCGTCTCAAGGGTGCTCATTTTTTTTTGCCAACATAAAAAGTCTTTGTGTTCCAAGTCTTACTTGACACACTGCAGATCCCACATTCCCCAGGAAGACTGTCTACCGAAGCTGCAGTCATTTTAAGTTGCTTAATATGAGGTTTGAGCCAATGTTCTGGTAGACTAAAAATGTAAAAACTTTAGCTACACTGTTCATACGCATATTTAGCTGAATTTTTGCCAGAAATTTGACATCAACTCTCACATATCTGTGGCCTGAGCCTTCTGGTCAAAATTTCTTTTGCCATCTGTGGCTGACTGACTTCTAAAGTCCAAGGAGTTAAATATTACACATATTTATTGAACTAATTGCAAGGATTTCTGTTGACAGCTTGGAGTCCTTCAAATTTTGTTTGTGGATTTCGGCTTTTCTTTAAATCATTCTGTCTTCGCTGCCACTTTGAGGTCCATCAATGAGAAGGCCATGGTAAAACCTTCAGATGATGTCTTTCGGCGACTGTTGTGAGTTTGTATTGTTGCAGACTGAGACAACATTTAATTGAAAACTATTTTGTCAACAGTGAAAATTTCTTGGGGCCAAAAGTTGCAAAATAACACATTGTTCAGTCAAGATCTTAATTCCTCTCATTTCTGTTTATATGCACCTTTCTTTTTCAGGGTCATGGGAATCTCCTGCAGCCAATCCAAACTCTTTAGTTGAAAGGCTATTTTCTGCATCCTTTTTCTCAAAACATACCATTTGGTCCATGTAGCTACAAAAATAAAAAAAAATCTTTAATTCCTTCAGTCTGATGAGCACAATTCATCAACTTGCTTGTGGCTTCTTTGAAAGTTAATTCACTATTGAGTATTTGTGTTTCCTTAGGTCCTAAAAAAACTTAAAAACTTTTAGCTTTGATTGTATACGTTGACAATATTTCAGTAAGCTTCTGCAGCATCACATTTATTTCATTCCGAGTTGCATTCATTTTTCTACAAGATCTTGTATTGATGACGGCAGAGTTGGACCACGTCTCCAGCACATCTCAAAGATTCTCAGTGAGGTTAAGACTCTGGAGGTCTGGACTACGTAAAAACGTATGACTTGTGCTCCTTGGACCACTCTTTCATGATTTGAACCCAATGAATCCTGACATTTTCATCTTGGAATATGACCATGCCATCAGGAAAGAAAAACTGACATAAGGGTTCTGAACCTAGACCTGACCAACGACACTGACCCCAGAGCAGTGCACTGCAGGCTTGTATGGTGGACACCAGGCATGGGTGCATCACTTCATTCTCCTCTCCAATCTTTATGCTCCTCAGCAAATTGAAGTCAGAAGTCTTTTTCCTGATTATTTTCACTGATAAGTGGTTTTCTTAAGGCTACACAGCTGTTTAGTCCCAGTCCTTCGAGTTCCCTTCACATTCACATTTTTCTGACCACATTTCTTCCTGGAAGATGATGGTTCCCCACTATCCTCCCAGTTTTTAAAAATGCATCAGTTCTTAACTCAGTTTTAGTTGTTTTCTTTGCTTGATGCACACCAATATTTTCACCCTCCTGAAACAGATGAACATATTTTCCCAACCAAAGGAAGTGTCTTCTTGACACAGTTGTTTAAGAAATGAGAGGTTACTCACTGCATCAGTTAGAGTTAAGTAACTTTTTGCCAGCTGAAACGCGATCGTCGTTGCAGAAATTATCCAATAGGATTCTCCTACCAATTTGCTTAGTTAAATCCAGGTGGTGACTTTTTGGGGGGGCTGGGCAGTGTAGTTAATAAACACACACATATATACATATATATGTATACATATAAAAAATAACAAGTTCAGTAACTTATGTTGCTGAATTTTGTAGAACTGTAATTGTCAGTGATTCAGGAGACCAAGTATTTGTAACACTTTACAGTGAATGAGTCAACTAAGGTATGAAACTCTGATAAAACATCAGGTCATACATCTTAAAGTGTCCACATATAGTGCTTATTTGGTTTGCTTAAATTTAAATTTGTAGGAAACTAAAATATGACACGATGTAACATAATAATGTTGGAAAAAAAAAGAATACTCCCTTTATTGAGCTAAACTAGAAATTGTAGTGGTGCCTACAATCGTTTCATGGCACTGGATGTAAAAAGAAAAAAAATATATATAAGTGTTCAACATCTTTATGTCAGTGTCGAAGACGTACCAATTTAACTTTATTGCTAACATTTTTTTATGGTGGTGTAAATCATGGTATTATATCCACATTAAATTCTACATTAATTCATCTCTTAAAATAGTAGTTTAGCTGCATAATGAGACGGTATTAAATTTAATTTTATATCTACTTAAGTATTCACCGCGTGTGAGTGGCATGTGATTTTAACACGCATCTGCAGGTGTGCAGCTCCATGCATTAATGTGTCAGGAAGAATGTGTTTGGCATCTTGTCTTAATGTTACTTCTGAAACTAAGAAATATATAATGGCGCATTGTTCAAACTTTTGCAGTTAAATGTTTGGAAAGTATCTTTTTGTTTTGCCAGTCAGCTGGTGACATTCTGGCCATACATGGTGTTAAAACACCAACTTGAAGATAAATAGAGTAGTAATTATATATATGCAGCCAGAATAAGTTCCATTCATCACTTCATCTGTACTTTTATCCCATCACAGATAACTGCTGTAAGTGCACTGAAAATATTATTTCTTTGAAAGTAAAAAATAATAATAAAATACTTGGTTTAAGAACATACATCTCATTAAGAATTCTAGCCAAGCATTTTTTCTTTCCTCATTGGCAGATTTTTTGTTTTTCCTTAAGATAAGACATTTTGACTAGATTTAGAATGTAGGGTTATAGTATTCTTAAATTTAGTCAAAATGTCTTATATTATTAAAAAACAACAAAAAATGAAGTAAGAAAAAAATGCTTGGCTAGAATTCTTAAAATAAGAATGTTTTTCTTGAACCAAGTATTTTTTACGTTCTTAGAAATCAGCTTTTACAGTGTCGTTTCTGCACCATAGAAACATATATGAGGCTGGTGTTTTGCAGCACTGGAGTTCAACTTTGTCCTCTGTATTCAGCTTCATCTGCAGCTGCTATTGCAGCTGCTCTGCCTTAACCTCTTTCTAAACCAAGTCCACCAGGTGCTGCTGAGGCTGCTTCGCTCTACAAACACGTGACTCTGAAGTCTTTGGAAGTGTCTAGGAAAACATACGGTGCCTAGCAAATCAGATAATGCAGTGAGTGGGACTTCATCAAGACCACAGTGAAGATATACCACTTTTTTTTTATTTGGGGGGGTAAAAACAAACAAAATGATGAATATTAACATATGTATGTAAAGCTAGAACCGGTACCTATGAGGGAATCTATGCAGGGATAATGTCTAAACACCTTTTGGTGACACCCTGACTTTTCTCTAGTGCTGCTATGGCATTTCCACATGAAATGGTTCAGGTTTTAGCGTGGCAGGCATCCTAAAATAAACTTCTCTGTGGAAGACAAACCCATATCCTGACTGTGCTGGGCTTAAACAAGCTGCAGTCTGTCTCTGTTTCTTTTCAAGGGTCTCTGCTTTTTGGCCCTAATGTGTTGTGGTTTCCCAAACCACCATGTACACACGGAGTTTGGTAGTAGACCCTAAGAAATAAAACATCATTAACGTGTTTTCCAACCATCTACACACAATACCCCACAATGCCAAAGCCATTTTTCCCCTCCAACTCTTCTGGCCTGGAAAACTTGAGCTCAACCAGAATGCGTACAAAATAATTTAGTGGTCAGTTCACAGATGCACTATTCAGGCCTTGCCTCAGGATGTGTTGCCCCAGGAGTTTTTTTCTGAAGCCACTGTTAGTTTGTCTTGTCTTATATGCTTCGGGTAATCATGTTTTTTTTTTTGAAACATAAACCCTCAACTCAGCTTGAGCTCCTTTTGACCAAAAAGAATCTGATGGAATCAGATGAAGACAACCTCAACTCTCAACTGTCATGAACCAAAGAGCACTTTTATTATATAATTTATATAAACATATGATATAAACATTTCTATCATAGTATTCTGAGAAAATAAATAAAAAATCTGAACTACTAAGCACACATTTAAAAGGGAAGTCTGATGATTAGTGTTTCCTGTATTTTGAGGTCATTTCCACCATCAGTAGCTGTAAAGGTAAACCACGGCGATACTGTCCACAAGAGTATGCGTTCAAAGTGTGAATGGGGATGATAACATTTAGATTCATGTGCAAAAATCAAGCAGATGTGCTTATTACTGAATCCAATTGCAAACTAAATTATTATCATGTAATCGAGTGCAGCCATCAGGCTTTAAATATACACGGGAAACATAATGCCTGCAAAGTTATGCTTTCTTTTTGTCCCCCCCCATTTTAATACAAGTATTTTAAACACATTTATTTAAAATTTTCCGAATACAAAATGCATTTTGTCAAGTGTAATTTGTTCATTCATTGAAAAACGTGTTGTTTTCTTTTTGTAATAAAATATTTCAGTTTGGAAAAGTTAAAATACCGTCTGAGTAGTCATAGAGACGAGCAAGAACTTGCTCAGAAAATAAAACAGTTCTAGTGAAGGTGAGAAGTTAGAAAACCAGTAATCATCAACTCATAAATAGCTGCTAAATTAAGTTTCAGATGAATTTTGGTGTAAGATCAAAGCTCAGTCGTATTTTTAATCGAAAAAAAAGATTTTTTTTTTTAATACAAGTTAGATATCAGTATCTAGGTGAATATTTAGTGTAGCATTCAGTTTATGGGGGAAAAAAAAACTCTTTCACGCAGAAAAATATGGTGCTACACTGCCATGGGGGGGTGTTAGGATATATTTCTCATGTCTGAGAGACATTCAATTGTGTTATTAGTTCGCCTGTTGGACTGTTTTTGTTTGTTTTGATATATTATTTTTAATCCCCGTGGGGAAATTCTCCGCATTTGACCCATCTGGGCTGTTGGGCCAAGAGCGATGGGCTGTCATGCTGCGGTGCCCGGGGAGCAGGTGGGGGTTTCAGGTGCCTTGCTCAGGGGCACCTCATCCATGGATGTGGACGTGGGGAAGCACT
>JBAMYA010000010.1:7218513-7231667 GCA_037176975.1 Arrhamphus sclerolepis
TGGGGGTTTCAGGTGCCTTGCTCAGGGGCACCTCATCCATGGATGTGGACGTGGGGAAGCACTTGTTCGGGCACTCCCCCCACACACATTATTGGTACCAGCCAGGAATTGAACTGGCGACCTTCTGGTTGCAGGGGATTGACGGGTCGTAAATGGGTTTTTGCACTAGTTCAGTAAAGCTACTTTGATGAAGCTACGTGTGGGGTCATTAAGTCCTGCTTAAACATTATAATATTTATGAAAACAGATGCAGTCTCATCTTAAACCAGTGGCTCTGGCTGTATACTATCTTACAATTTCTCTCCAGGTAAGTCAGACGTTTATTCCAGTTTCCTCGGACAAAATCAGAGTCACGCAGGCATACTGTTCACATTTACTCCTCGGGTCAATTTAAACCACCAATCAGCACGGGTAAACTCAAAGCAGAAAGGCCCTGGGTGGGATTCAAACCAGTTAGAAAATTACAGCCTGTTCCAAAAAAGATAAGACAGAATGCAATCATTTGCAAATCTCATAAACCCATATTTTTATTCCAAATAGAACATAAAGAACAGACATTTTAACATTTCATGCTAAATATTAGCCTATTTTGACTTTGATGGCAGCAACATAAATGAAAAGCCTGGAATAGGGTGATGTTTGCTGTTGTGTAGAAGTTGCTGATGCTGCCCAACTCTTCTGTGTTCAACCCAACATTTGTGACTCCTGAGTTGTACGAGGATATAAACCCCTATCCACATCTTTATAATTCATAGTAACACTTACTGCAAAAGACAACCCAGACAAACAGATGGTTTTAATATCCATCTATCCATCCATGCGGGACACACCAAGGATGAAGTGGAGATAAAAAAAATGGATGCCTGTATGAATGTCTGGATGGATGGAAATAATAATTACAATTATATCAATACTGGCAGCAGACACCATAGAAATATTTTATTCCATTATACCTTGCAGTAGGTTACAGTATCAAAAAAAAAGGGTTATAAATAATAATAGCATGAGCCGCATGTGCAGCAAGCACATAATATGTGTGTGCATGTACTGGAAGGTACTGTGCGTAACACGTTTTCTTCCTTTTCTTCAGCTTAAAGTTCTGCCATTACTGCTGAATCACCTTCATCAAAGACTATTGTCAGATGCACAATAGCAGTCACAGACGTTCAGATGTAAACACATCCCCACACCTGCTCATTATCATGTAGCCTTCATCTAAAATGGAGTCACTTTAGCTACATCAGGAGTACAGTGTTAAGCAGCAGCGTGAACGTGTGCCTGCCTCCACTTTTACGAGGCACTCGCCCAAGGGCAGCGACTGGAATGGGGACGTGATTGGACGGCCATTTCTACTCTGCTAAGTTTAAAAAAAAAAAAGAAAAGAAAAAGTGCATTCCATCGAGAAGGAGGTAAAAGGTGAAAATGAAAGACATTTCAATTCAACCCTAGCAAGGCATTGCTAAATAAAAACAACTAATTCATTCTGGGAAGGCCTGATTAAGGTTAATATAATTAGTAATTAGCAAGGCTACAACTGCACCACTGAGGACATGGAGGTCACGTCCTCTGCATTTTCTTCTGGGAATCTGGACATTTTAAAGATCTCTCAGGAGTTTCTCACTGGGTTGGTTTAGTTATTTGTAACAATAATAATATTAAGAATATTATAGAGAGTTTTATTACTTTCAGCGGAGTTCCTGTACTAAGAAAAGCACATCATCATCATCACACCACAAACAGACAGAGATGAGCACATTGTGTCTTCCATGTCCAGAATTTCCATTGGAAATGCCTGTAGATAAAACTGGCAGTATTTCTGTGGTCTGTATTTAAGTGGTGCGAATCAAAAAAGCAGATTTTGGTATGTGTACGTATGTTTCAGTGTTGAAGTTTCCATCATCCTGAAGTTACACAGCACAGTCCGAGGAAGGAGACCTGTTATTTTTTTACATCCTCTCTGATGAAGTCGATGTTGCTGTCCACCGAGTTGATGTGTTCAGAAAAGGCTCCTACTTTTTGAGTTTGATTTTTTTTTATCCAGGTGTCATCCACATATATGAACCGGCAGCTCGGTGATGTTCCCCCTTGTAGGAGCTCAGAGTTGAGTTTCCCATTTCCACACATATACTGGAATACAAACTGTCCATCATCAGAGGTCTGAAACATTGGGCCAAGAAACAGTCTCAGCCCTCTGAAGTAAAAAACAAAACAAAAATCATATGTGTATATATAAGCACTTTGGATGTCTGGATATCCAAAGCTCGTAAAGCAATGTGAGCGAAACGCCACAGAATCAAACAAGCAAACAAAAAAAGTATATTTTTGGCAACATATGAGGAACTTTGAAGGATTTCCCTTCAAAGCAGGGTAAGCAATTCTACATAATTTCCATCCCATCAATTAAAAGTGAGATTTGAATTATTCTGAAATACCAAACAAATCATCATTTAAGGTTCTGTAATTAGTTCTGTCAAAAGCTGAGCGCTACATTTTCCATCCAGAGTCAAGTTAAAATTGTAAAATTAAATAGAGCAGTTTCAGTAGACTGGAATCTGCAAAAAAAAAAAACAGACAGAATGAATTACCAATATATGCCTGCATATCCTTTTGTTCAAAAAGATTTTACGTTTGACCTGAAAGTCACATATTTAATATTGAATATATTAATCTGCTGGAGTTCTCGGGTTAACATATATGGCATCGGTTTAAATTATTGTTCACACACAACCAAACACTGCACTTAAAAATACATTTATACTTTAAAAAAGAAAAAAACAGTTTAGTTCTGAGTCTGTTGATTCTGTATCTTCTAAACCATTTTATCCATGTCCCAACAGGTCTATATTTGCATTAATTCACCTTCACTTATTACAGTATATGTCAGGTGCAGCAGAAGCCTTTAACTCTGCTCTTATCTGGAGCAAAACAGCGGCTGTAGTTGGAAGACATGTCCTTAATCTTTGTTAATATTAAAAGGCTGATAAATGTGAGAGAGGCATCAAATGGGATTTGAGGGTGATTAATACGGTTTTATTTATGGCTCTGATACTATGTTGTGTCTGAAATGTTGTCCCACGTGAATTGCAGCGAGGAAAGAAGTAAAACAGGGCAGCTGATGCTCTAACTTCAACATTCATGTGTATTTATCCTTTTACACCATCCACTTTAGCAGGCAAACACAGGCCATCACAAATGGACGTGCCTTTTATGGCACAAAAAAAAAAAAAAGTACATTGCTCCAGGCCGGACGATGACCTCTTTGTGTCGGTGGTGATCAGTGGAGCTTACCTCCAGAGCTGTTTGTATCTCATCATGTGCACACTGACTCTGTGAAAACATCTGGGTGAGAGAAGATCCAGCTCTCCTCCTTCTGCTGCCCTGTCTCTTACCATCTTCCCTTTAACGTACACTGCTGCCACCACATCTTAATAATAGGTATCTGGGGGTGATATCTCAGATAAGCGTGATTCCAACTCCCCATGGCGGGTCAGGGAGTCGAGGCTGCGGTTGGAGTCTGAGACCACGATGGCAGTTTTTCCTTAAATTCTTATCAAGGAGTTTCAGTTTTCTGTTACTTTTTGAATACTATCTCAAGACTGTTCTGTTATTTTTTGACAATGGCGACTGTGACCTGATAATTTGCGCTGCCAGTGTCATACGGCCAATAAGATTGTGGTAATCCGAAAATATAAAACTCAAAGATACGGTGTCATACTGGTAGAAAGGAAGCTTCCACCAGTATGACTGCATATCTTTAACACCTCCATGTGAGTATTTGATCATTGCTGGCAAAGAAAGTACAGGCTGTCCAAGATGTTTCTGTTTCTTTTCAAACTCCATACAAAGCCGGATAGTCTCCATATTATCTGTAACATATTATCTCAAACAAAATTCTTTCATTTTCCAACCCACAACTGCCCATAACTCAACTTAATTAAGTTGCTGAGGCCAGTAACCTCAGGTAAGAATTGTGCAGCTCCAAAGTTAGCGATACCTGCTGGAAAAAACACAGAGATTTTATGACTAGTGGCTACTTTTTTGACAGTAACTAAACAGAAAACCGGGAAGAAATGCAGCAAATTGTCACCAGCGGGGACTAAAACCTGGGCTATCTGCATGAGGACTGTAGCTTCTTTACATGGGGTTGCTGGTCAGCAGTTGAAGTCATTTTACTTGTAGACCTACAGCACCAATTCACAACAAATTATATTTCAATTGCATAATCTAGTTCATTACCACCCACACTTAAGTGCCTCAATTGTAAAAGATTTAGGAGAAAAACTGATGAAAATTTGTGCAGAACTAAAGGACAGTTGGTGGCAGTCACAAGCCCCATAGCCAGTTTTATCTGCCTCTGTAGTGTCTTTACTCCGAGCTGCAACAGAAGCAGAACAGTGAAACAACACGTTGCACTTTGGGAGGTGATAACAGGGATGACATAGTGCAGCGTGAACTGGCAAAGTGGGAACGCGTAACAGGGGCCTGACTGTGACTGCAGACTTGGTGTGTTAAATCAAATTACATTCATGACACCATCATGGGGATGTTAAGAAATGGCCCTGCAGGATCTCCGATAGCGGCATTCAGGCCTGCTGTCAGAACATCTGGCCAAATCTGACAAACAAGCTAAAACTGTTGCATCCTTTAAGTTAAGGCAGAGTTAAGCCTTAAAGGATTTATACGTGAGGAGAAGAAATTTCAATTCTATCCTGAAATTAGGAGGAAGCCAATAAAGGGAAGCTAAGACTGAGGAAATATGATCTGTTCTGCTAATCGTCATCAGAACTCTCACTGCAGCATTTGGACCAGCTAGAGGCAGTTCAGTGGAACTTTAGGACATCCTGCTAACAAGGAACTGCAGTAGTCCAATCTTGAAATAACAAATGGATAGACTGGTTTTGACAGTCGATGTAAGGGCTCTGGCAGCAGAATTTTAGATCAGTTGGAGGCTTGAGTGACATTTCAATAACTCAGCCGGAGTTCAGCAAAGAAAGTAACACCAGCATGGGCTAATTTTTCAGCATTACAGTTTCTACAGTACAGAAAAAAGAAAAAAAAGAAGTGTCCTTATCTAACTCCTCACAATGTGCTTGTACAACTAGGATAAAAAGAATTTGCATTACTTTTTTGGTGTTTTTGTGATACTTGATCTCACTGTTAGTAGAAAGTGGTTCTCCTTTTGGTCAAAGCAAAGAAATTATACTTTTTCTTGTAGTTCTTGTTTATACGAACTTTAATTGTGGTGAGAAAAGTACAATTTAGAATGAGCTTACTTTGTTGAGATACCATTTCTTTTGGCTGTTAGAGTAACTTGAAAAATCCTCAAACATGAATCATAGATCCATGTAAAAGTGCAGCAAAGATTCTTGATCCTTTGAAGCAGATTTTTCTGTTTATGGCTTTTAATTTATAGCATATTATTGATGGTTGTGCATTTTTGGGTCTTCTTAATAAAAAAAATAATAAAAAAAAACAAAAAAAAAAAACAGAAAAAGGATTTTTTATCTTCAGACTGTTGTAAACAACAAGGACTGAAATACTAAAGTTAAAGACCCTGGGCACAAAAATGTGCTATTTTAATCACTAAGCATGATTAAAAATGACGTCACTGGAAAGCAAATGCCTCACAATGCAATCTTAAAGCCCCCAGCCTCAAATGAAGAGGAGTTTTATATTTTTATTTAAAGCAGGATCAAAACTATTTTGAATGGATCCCAATGAGGGTCTTTATAGGGACACTGTGTAATATTACAGTTTGTCTATTAACAAAAATGGACTGTTTAATTCAAAAGTATGACCTTGTTAATTTGTAATTACCTCCATCAACAAATCACAGTGTTCTGGTAGGTCTTGAATTTGCCATTTATATATAAATTCCCTTGGCTTGTGCAATGGTTATTGCCATGTTGTGCCGCCATCTTGAAACTACGGTCCACGACAAAAATACAGCTTTGCGTTTTGCGTTTGCACTAGCGCGACCGGTAGTTACAAACTCTCGCCCAACGCCGATCGTTCTACAGCCCCATCTTGCTGTCTTCTTCCTCTCTCGGTAGAAGATTCTTCTAAAATGGATATCAGATTCTAGAAAGAACATTTCCCTGTTAAAGCTACAAGGTATTAGAAGAAGCACAGTTTTATTTTGCTAATTTGCACAAACCGGTTGGGACGCCTGGTTGTGGCACTTGGGCCTGCGTGGGCTCGGCACTCCTTCTGCTTCCTCGCGCATGTGCCCTGATGGTCTCTGGCTGCGGAGGATTGGAGCGCGGTTGCTATGTGGGTCCACGGGGGATTCTTGCAGGGTACCCGCTCTCGTCTCTGGCTGCCCAACCTCAGTGAGCCCGCGGACTCCAAAGCTCCGCGAGCCTCCACACCGAACTACACGTATAATATAGTGGATCAGCAGCTATATCGCTAGGTTGGCTTGACTTCATTTTCAGTTTTTGCTGGCTGATATTAGCACTGAAGTAATTGATCTAAAAATTAAAAATAAACAATAAAAAAAGACAACATTCCAAGTTGTCTTGTAATGGACATATATCACATTTCTGAGTCTAAATTACTAAATGAAAACAATAACTATTTCACAAATCTAACCTCATCAACTGAGAGAGAACTACTAGAAGTTGTAGGTCGACGACTTCTCATTTCCCGGATCAATGACATAGAACACAACATAGAAGGAAATGAGTCATGGGGAAAGGAGCGGGATAAAGAATGGTTGCAGTACATGACTTCACCGCTGGATTGGAGAAAATCCTACACAGTGTCCCTTTAATGTGAGAACTTGACATTTCGCAAAAATTAATAATGCATATAATTAAATGTTGCTGCTAATCCCATATAGCCTATATATCAGGCTGGAATAGTCAGACCATAAATAATCCAGTTCACATGAAGTATCTAGAAAATAAATGAAATGTTGTGGTTTTTAGACCATGAAATAGAGTTGCATCATGAGAAAAACTTAGTAATTTGAGAGTTTAAAAAAACAACATCAATTTCTGTATGTATGATTAGGGCTGATGCTGGTTTTAAAAGTTAAAAAAAAGTTTTTATAATAATAACAGAGGTGCTGTTTGTGCCACAAAAGCAGATAATCCAGAAATGGAAAGTTTAACTTGTTCTCCACATGTCTGCAAAAACCGCCCATCGATTCTGTCTTTTATTTTGCACTGACGGCATAACACCAAGGTGTCTCGCACTCATTTACACCTGAAAATAGGTATGTATGTATGAAATAATACTGATTCCTGTTGTTTTTAGCTCATCTTGCATTTCCTTTGTTTCTGGCTTAGTTTAAAAGTCATTAAATATCATCTATTTCAGGTGTCTTCTCTTCATGTCTACAGGACCAGCGCTTTGTGCTAAATTATCCATTTATATTTCTTTGTTTCTGCACATGCTTTTCAAGGGTCTTTAGCAGTTTTTAAAACACAGCAGAACATTGCAATAAAAAGTCAGATGTGTTAACCACCTATCTGGTGTGTCCTAAAGCAGTTGTGGGCCGTTTAGGCAGACAAATCTGGATCCCGGCGGTTTTAGGAGGGTTACATTTTTGTCTTCAGAAGCTGTCAGTGTCAACACAGAACATGATGATGACAGGCTCTGCTTCTTCAGACTCCACTAAGTGATCGGCAACTGTGTGTCACGCTGACAAATGAACTGAGAATACTGCTTCAGTGCCAGTACAGTTTACCTCACCAATTCCTTTGCTAGAAAAATGGCCTTCCTCTATCACAATGTCCAGAACCCCGGCAGAAATATGGAGATTTTCCTCACCTCCTTTTTGAATATTTTTAATCGAATCCCCCCACCACCTCTCTAGGATTTCACAGAGGCTTGTCAGGAGGCAGACTGGCTGGGAATCCGCCTCGCTTGATGAGGTGTAGAGACTCGGGGACATAACACCTTTCTGAAACGCCACACAAAGGCCCCGAGGCACTGCTGAAAGTGGCAGATATCACTGCACCCTGCAGCTTCACAATCACAAACACATACATTTAGTCAGAATTACAAGAGACTTTGCTGTTGGGCAGATAATGACACTGCCAATCCTGTGAAAATGCATGACTAAAGGGAAGCAAATAACCAAGGTTATGAAAAATATTGTCAACAAGAGATATACAAATGCAGCTTCATTTTTTTTTCCCCCCCAGTTTTCTCTTCAAGTGTTTGTAACACTGTGCTGCACGACTTGGCCAGCGACGTCTTGCTATTAATGTATACTGAAAGAATACGTCTCGCCAAGGACGCTTACGTAAACCAGCGTCTTTCTGGGGCAGTAGGTGTCTCGATGCAGATTTATAAGTGATCCAAAAAAACATAATCTGACACGCAGCTACAGCAGGATGTCTACAGACAGTTAAAAGAAGGAGGATAATTTTGCTGAGAGGCTAAAACAGAGAATCGGACATGGTGAGTAATTGAAAACATCCAAGACAGGATGAGAACACCAGAGAGATAGATTACTCTTTGTTGAAAAGGATGTGAGGGAAACTAATGAGTCAGTATTTCCGTAATTGTCCACAGCTAAGAATAAGCATCGACTGAGACACGTCTGAGACATTGGTCCTGTCTTTAGACGACATTTAGATCCTTATGTCACCAAATCCTAATTACAAGGTGACCAGTCAATTTGAGAAACCAGATGGTGAGTCAGACATCGTGCAGCTTTTAATGAGCTGCTCTGCTGTAAACATACTTCCATGCGTTTTTGGTGATAATTGCAATGAAATAAAGACTAGAAAGGTATATGCTGTTTTGTTGTGAGAGTTTTTCCTGACAAAGTTGATTAATTAAACTGGAAGTCTGCAAGCAATAGTCTTTTTACTTCAGCTTTAGCTAGGTCTGATCACAGTATTTTGAAGGCATTCCCAAGTCATTAGTTTCTTAAAGACTTGGGTTGGAATGTGATAACAGTGTTGCTTTGCTGAATCTGAAGTCCAGGGATAAACCCTCACATGATGGTTCAAAACAATAAAGGCTTGAGTGGTTTGGTTTTTTTCTTTGGTTCATACCAACAACGTTTTTTGAGAAAACACTGGTTGTGTTGGCACTACGAATGGAAACTTTGGCTTTATAGCCTTCAGATGTTTTGTTCAAAGTCATGGAGGGGGATTCTGGGTAAACCTGGCCTGGAAATCTAGATGCACCGCTGGCAATTTCACATTTACTCAGTAGGTCTGTCTAGGTGCCCTCTGTTGGAGCTCATCAAAAATGCCCAAATGTCTTACGTAGCCAGTCAGCTCAGTCTAACCTCGTAGAGAGTCTCTGGACAGGCCTAACATGATGAAGACAGCTTTTGACTTTGTAGTCTGGATAATAATCAAATAAGATGACTGCAGCAGAGAAACCGCAGTTGTTTAAACCAGCGTTGTCAAAGACTTGGACTTATTATTATTCTCAAATTCTGCTTGAAAAAATGGCAACCACCGTTTGGATTCCTCTTGCATTATACTGGTGTCTCTCTAAACAAAACTATTCTGAGTTGCTTGTTCGTGGCTCTTATTGGTTGTAGCGCTAACCAACCGTGTGCAGAGATAGTCTGAAAGCAACTGTTGGCGCCGCCTTCTGGATGAGGTGGTCCTATGGTTCATTTTTGGACCCTGCATGATGTGGATCTGATCTGTCAGGCTGGGATACCCCCACACACACATATATATATATATATATATATATATATATATATGTATATACACATATACATATATCCTGTTGAATGCAGGCCATAAGAAATGATGTTAGGGGGTTGAAAAAAGAGGGAGAAGATGATGAAGAAGCAGCTTTGGACTTTACAGAGCAAATCAATTGATTTCTATGGTACCAGAGAGATGGATGAAGGGCTGTGAGCGCCGAATGTAGATACTGATGAATTGCACAGCCAAGTGGATTTTCACAACACCTGACAAGATCACGACTCAAGATTCACCACTTTCAATCCCCTGCAGGAAAAGGGAAATTGGGCAAGCTGGGGGAAAATCCTGCGGTCAAAATGAAGATATAAATCAGACAGTGAAACAGTTCTAATAATGGAGACTGGTTAAACATCAATGGCTGAGTGCAGTGGCCATATAACTTCTGATATCATAACATGACAGATGAAATGGTGTGAAATACAGCCACTAACCCCCTCCCCCGTCATAACACTGTTAAAACAATCTATCATGACTCGGTCTCACACAAATAACCGTTTTGAAAAGCTGTTGACCCCTGTGAAGTCCTCAAGAATTTTTCATCCCTCGTCTTTCAAACTACAGGTATTATGTTGCTTGTTAAAGACGAATGGCATGGTCTGGCAGCAAAAGGTCAAGGACAGCCTCGGGATCCAACATAAGTGTCACGTAGAGGAAATTGCAGCCATGAGAGACAGCAAAGCCGTAACCATTCATGCCCAGTTTTGGAAAGTTTCTTGCATTTTGCATAATCTCTTTAGGATTTTCACTTTCCAAAATGATTCAGAACCAAAAGTCACTAAGTTAGCTGAGGGGAACCTGCAAAGCTTGAACAAATTAGCCATTCACGGTGTACGCAAAGGTCAACAATGGTCGGCAAAGAGGCGGTCAGTGCATAGCATGATTCATGATCATCATTTGTCTTTAAAGAAATTAATGGAGTGATAAATCATCACCTGGGTCATCGTTTGACAAACTTACTGAAGTGCCATAAACTCATGTGCCCTTTGAACAGAGACACATGGTGACTGCAAGGTCAGGATGAATGACAGTGAGAAGGAGGCACAGTGGTGGCGCATCACTTAGTAATTTCATATTAGGCTGACTACTTTGCACTGATATAAATAGATCTTTTCTGAGCTGGACATTAAAGAAATGTACTCGAGCAAGAGGAAAGAAAACAATGCCGGTAATAATGCTTGATCTGTAAGTGGAATTATACGGTGGCAACACTTAAATACAACTGACCTATATTAGGTTTGCGCTTATTCAAACATTGTTTTTCTACCTTCTAATGATTTCATAATAAATCTGCTGATGCCGCATGTGCAGTTTTTTTTGTTTTTTTTGCTTGTTTTTTTTGCTAACACAGACACTTCAACGTTCAGATTCAAGATATCGGAACTGTCAGAGAACATTTTAGTTCCCTTACAATCTTGAAATGAGTTCTGCTCGTTGTTTCCTCTCTTCGATGTTTGATCCTCTCTCTGCAAAAGTGTGCATGCAAAAGAAAAGGATCTCTCAGAGCATAACTAAAATGTTGGTTGACGGTTTGAGTACATTATGTATAATTGGTTTAGCATACTTTCCTCCCCCACGCCATAAAAAGGATTTTCATGGAAAAAAAAAAAACATCTTTGAAATGAAATAACAGTAATTTCCTCGACTGTAAACAGGCCACTGACAACATCTACCACCTTCGTATCAAACTTACTAAATTCTGATATTACTGAACAGATTTAGATATTTTCAGCTGCAACTCTGCCACAAAGGATCCAACAAAAATTAAATAGCTAAAGTTATATCTATTGTCATCAGATTTACAACCCAGTTTCCTGGGATATTGTGTATTGATGATGCAGATGATGCAGATGATGATTTTGTGTGGGAAATCGCTTTTATAGGCTATGTGTAGGTCCAACTACCTGCTGAGAAGTTTAAAAAATTTTAAAAGATGCTCTTTTTGAACACCCGTTGTTCCTATTCTGGTCTGACTCAGTTATCCACCATTTCATGTTTTGTCGTCCTTCCCTTCCTAGTCTGTTGTTTCTCAGGCCAAAGTTCAGCCCATGGTTTATTTCTCATTGTGTTGCCTGCTGGTTTTGGTTTCTGTAATCTCCTTGTTACGAACCATTTTGTTTCAAAATACCTTATAAAAGGCTTATTGATTCCTCCTGCATTTGGGACCTGCTCCTGCAAACCTGACATCCAGTGTTGAGCTTTCTGAGTGGCCTTCGTGAACAGACCGACTGCGAGTAGGATGGAAAAAGAAAAGGATGGTGGGTCGATGATGATGTAATCCTGGACATATGGCTATCTGTGGATGAGCTTATGCTGATGCGGTATGTGACATCATCTGCTCATTAGAGGCTATCTGTGCATCACACATAAGGGGGCAGTACTCACACTCATCTGGTGCCCCTTTACCCACATCCCATCAGCCAAGAAGGGATGGATGTGTACCTTTTTTTGCTTTCAATCTATGTTATTTACACTCTGTAGCATCGCAGTATTGCACCAAGATTGTTTGAAAATAGAAATTTACTCAAAATGAATGATCTGTATTACTAGTTTTGGCTTTTTCCTTTCTCTACCAGACGTGGTTATGTCTGCAAAAAGGCCAAAATGCAATGTATTACTGCCACCTGGTCTATTGACTAAGACAACATAGGACTGCTGTGATGGCAATTCCTCCCACGCTTCTCTCTCTCTCTCTGCTACTCTTCCAGCTCTCCAACAGTTTGTCAACTGGTCCACCAGAGAAAACAAGGCTCAATTTATCATCATATGGTCCTTTTGAACCCTACCTACAACTTGATTTTCCAGAGGCAATTTATGACCAGAAAAGCCTTAAGCATGTGGTCACACAAAGCTGAAGAAACTCTGCAGGGGTGCTTAGGGTCAGCAACACCGATGCACTCTGGGTGCTACTTGGAGATTTATGTAATGATCGAATGTGTGACAGACTACATCACCTTCACTGTGGAGAATTCCATCACCAGCCGACCAGTCCAGGAAACCCTTCGGGGAGGGAGACAGGTAGTTACTGAGGAATGTTCAGGGAGAGATAAAAAGAAAAAAAAAAAGGAAGCTAAGAGTGAGCAAGGCGGTCAGGAAAAAAAAAAAAAAAAGAGCTGAAGAGCAAGATCCTGAAAAACAACATGCAGGATATCTGGTCAGGGATGAAAAAAGATCACAGGCTCTGAGAAGAAAAGGGATCAGACTGATGGAAGCCTCGACAGAACCGGTGAATTGAAGGTGATTCTCAGTTGAGGGCTCTCAGCATTATACTCCCCTGCACAGGGTTTTCAGTCAAAGACTTCTTCAGGTGCACTGTAATAAGGACCAGTGCTGGAGATCATTCTTTCCAACAAAAACTCTTTATAATAACTATTCATTTATTCATATATATATATATATATATATATATATATATATATATATATGTGTGTGTGTGTGTATACATATATGTATATACATGTA
>JBAMYA010000010.1:7234288-7262873 GCA_037176975.1 Arrhamphus sclerolepis
TACATATATGTATATACATGTATTAGCACAATTTTTTTTAATACTATAGTTGTGAAACAATGGACATTTGATGTGTTTAGGTACACATTTCCAAAAATAATTTAAATATTGTGGCACGATGAAATAATTCAAAAAGACTTGGCACCCTAATCAGTCTACATAAATTAGTTTCTGCCTTAATTTGAGGAAATAAAGCGAAGTTGCTGTGTGTCTTCATTTACATGAAGTCCTCCTTGTTCTTACTGATGTTATTCCATCTGCACTGCAGCTACCCAAAAGGACATGCATAATATACCTTAATAAGTTCAGAGACACAAATACTTCCAAGCTCACGTGCTGCAGCAGATTCTCTTCACTGTGCACACACATGCACATGCATATGGTCATATTTATCTCTGTCTACTCATCTCTTCCCATTGTCCCATCCTGTGTTTCTAAAATGGGAATATCAGTGATGAGCAGTGCAGCTGGAGACAATAAACTGGTAGAAGAACCAATTACCAGCAGGTGACAAGCTGGTGGTTCGGGGCTTTCAACATGTCATTATCTGCACATCAACATTTCCAAGAGCCCTGACAGGGCCATTTCTGAGGCTGCCATTGGAGGTGGGGTGGTGGGGGGTACCCTGATAAATCCAAGAAAAGAAAAAAAAAAAAAAAAGAGGGAAGGAAACTAGGCACAGCATGCATAAGTGCTGATATATTTACACTGGTTCGCTCGCTTTCACAGCTCAATGATGGAGGCACAGTGTTGAGGAAATTCTTATTTTTTTCCTTGGTATTCTTGTATATATGTGCAAATACAGATAAACATACAAGCAATATCCCCATTCACCTCCCTTGAGTTAATGAGCTTTTCAAAGAGTGTTCCTTTTATATGTGAAATGGTAATTGTATTTCTCTAATCTAATCCCATTAGAACCCCGCGCCTCCCCTGCAAACTGCCCCGAGGCAATAACAGAAAATGTCAATGAATTAAGTAATAGCTTGGTGCCAAGCCAGGGGTGCTCAACGTTGATCACTGCTGTCAGTGGAAAAACACCACTGTCAACAGCACTTTACACACACACACACACAGACACAAACTTGCATAGATACGCACACCGCATCGTCAATGATGTTCTTAGAACCATTTAACCTCGCTGCAAGAAACGTACTTGCACATTGCTGGCACTCTTGGACCTTTTTACCTCCTGTCCAGGAAGAAGAAGCAAACACACTAGAAAGAAGAAGAAAATGCAGTCTGTAAAGCTGAGTGTGTCACTCTGTGGTGGAATGTGTCTTGTCCCCGAGCACTGCCAGCTTCATTTGTGTTACAGATAAGATGCTACAGAGGGCAAAATATTCCCTGAACTTGTGCAGAAGCATGCAGGCAATAGCAATGTAGGGGATGTCTCTGCAACAGTTGTATTCAGCAAGGACTGACAGCTTTTGAGGCTGCTTTTCACATGCATTTGCACATAGAGCACGCTTTTCTCAGCACTCTGCTGGGTAGATGAGGCTTTGTGCAAATGATAGAAGTGATTGTGTTGAGATGAAAAGGGTTTGATTAAAAGTTTATGCACAACTGTGAAGAATGGGATGACTCATGTTGGAAGGGCGACAAAAAATGAATCCTTTCTCTGTGCATAGCAAGCTTAGTGTGGATTCTATGGTATGTAAGCATGTTGTTTTCTGAACACTTAAGTTATGTTAGCATTTTATTGTGATGGAGTAAAGCATTGGAGTAAGAATGACCAAAAAGATAAAGGAATTCATCCATAAATCATTCCTGCATTGTTTGTTGCTAAATACATCTTCATATTGTATTTATTGCCAAATTTGCATGCATCAACAAGTCTTTATTTCCTTCTAAATGCCTTTTGGCCTGTATTTTACATATGTAAGTACATATGCCTGCAATGCAACTGACCCTGACACCATCCAACAGAGTTTTGGATATAAGCAGCACAAATAATTATTTCTTGTTATTATGCTTGTTAATGAGCTCTATGGTCTGTTATTTTAACAATATACAGGTACATTTAAATAAATAAATGTTTTAAATATGATGATGACTATTGTCCCAAACCTTTTCTTCAGACTGTCAAGCAGGGCATCAACAAGAGGTTTGCAGAATCTAAGTGACCCTCTTGCTCTCTAAAGCTTGGCAGTGAGGGTTGTGATGGTGGGAAGATCTTCTCTCTGTAGTATGTCCATAGCTTTGGCAACTGGAGCCGTGGTGTTGGCATATTCACCCAAAAAGAAAGTATCAGCTCGACTGTAGCTAAAACAGATTGAAAGGAAAAAAGAATAAAAGGAAGGAGCATATATTAGTCTTACAAATTAATATATAAATTGGCACATATCAGATTACACAGAATGTGATGTAATGAAACAATAATTTTCCTTTGGCAATAATCATCTACAACTATTAGAATGATAAGTGATTAGAATAATAAATGTGCCCATTACTTTTTCACCAGTCACAGGATGTCAGAGAAGTATTATGAATTATTGAAAAATGTTCTACAGGTTCAGCATTATTAAGTTTTGTTGGAATAAAATGGAAAGCAAAACATCCAAACATTTAAACGTACATGGGTACATTCAGTGTGGCACAGACAGCTCTCATGGCTCCTCTCCTTGGGTTCTGATGATTTTGACGATGCGCTCTGCACCCAGATAAAAGGAAGTCCATGGTGTTGCATTGGGCTGAACCAGCTGAAGCTTGCAGTGTTCTTCTATCACCTCAGCAGCAGTACTGGACCTTGCAGTCTTGTTCCAGAGAGCCTGTGACTTTGAGAAAGCTGACCTTGACAGCCTCTTACATGCCTCTGTCTTATTTGCATTATTTGCATCAACTGTGGACACCAAATTAAGCAAATGGTAACCACACCGATGATGCTTAGGGAGCGAGTACTGAAGGCCTTCTGCCATGATGTCTTCAAAATCCACTTCAACTTCCATTTCTTCAGTATCAGGACCATCATCTTGAGTTACTTTCTCCTGAGTTACTTATTCAGGTGCAACATTGCTGTTTTCATTTTCTCCTTAGATTCAGAAGCCGTTGAAAAAATTCGAACCATTATCAGTTGTTGTTCGGACGATTTTGTCACGGATTTCATACCCTGGATGTATGTCATTCAGTAGTGCATCTGCTAAAACATCAAATGTATGGGCACCCTTTAACTGCTTACATGCAAGACTAACAGACTGCCTCTGAAAAGTGACAGGGTCCAGCCAGTGTGCTGTGACTCTAATAAAGCTTCTCTTCCTCACAGTCCAACAATCAGTTGCTGGTGATATATATATATGCAGTATTCTGCTTTGTTTCTTTCACCTGCTTCTTTATCACTACTGTAGCATTATCGATTTTGCGTCGCACAGCAGTCCAGGACATTGAGAACAGTTTGCCTGGAGATTTTGAACAAAGCTTTGAAATGACGGCTGTTCCACTAGTGCAAAAGGCTGGAGCCCTTGAACTATTTAGTTCAAGATTGCATTTCAACAGTTTTCTGGGATATTTGCTTGAAGTTTAAGGGCGTTGTCCCAGCCTCACTCTCTTTTTCTTTCTCTCTTTCTTTTTTCTTGCTGTGGTCAGGTCAGCACGGTGGCCAACAGGTGCAAACGTGCAGCAAACGGCAAAACGAGCTGCAAACACATGTATGATGCAAACTCCAAAACATGCAAACATAATAAAACAAATGCAACCTCAAACATGCTGCAATCACAGGAAAAGGGAGCAAGACAGAAAATGCTGCAAATAGTAAAAACAACAGCAAACTTGCCCCACAAAACAGAAGTGATCCAGACCACTAGGGGGAGTCAAACAAAGAACAAATCATGTTGAACCAGAGAGTCAGTAAAAACAGGAAGTTGGAGGAAGAAAGAAAGGTTCATTATGCTGCATTTCCTTTTCAAAAACGCAGTCTTATATTATAGAATAGCAGCATAGTTACGCTGGTAATGTTAGCATTCTACAGAATTTGATTTACAAATTTGCATCTCTGATGTTTCAATCAACTTTCTTTTTGAAAATACCACATTAAATCTTGACTTCCTGTTTTTACTGATTTTGTGGTCTGACATGATTTGTTCTTTGTTTGACTCCCCCTAGTGGTCTGGATCACTTCTGTTTTGTGGAGCAGGTTTGCTGTTGTTTTTACCATTTGCAGCATTTTCCACCTTGCTCCCTTTTCCTGTGATTGCAACTTTTTTTTTGTTTGTTTGCAGGATTTTTCTGTTGCATTTGTATTGTTTTTTTTGTTTGTGTGTTTTGGAGGTTGCATCATACATGTGTTTGCAGGTTGTTTCACTGTTTGCTGCATGTTTGCACCTGTCGGCCACCACAGTTCAGTATATTTTTGCATCTGACATCCATGCTTTCTCTGCAAAAAAAAAGAATGGAAAATATGAACTGAATATCTTCAGTTAAATAAAAACTACAAGAACTTACATTGATGGATAAACAACTTATTGGCTAGTTTTATATCATGCATCACAGCCAAAAATGAGCCAGATAGCCAACATCAAAGCCAGCTGCACCTCACTAACACGCGAACACACCCACTGTTTCTCTCTCTCTCACACACACATGGACACACACCTAACCCCTATCTTGGACTCTTATATGAAATGTATAAAAAACATGAACAGAAAGTCAACTTAATCAACTGCACTGCAACAGTTGCTATATTTTTAAACCCTTAAACCAGAATTGGCAACTATGATACAAGCCAATACAATACATACAAAATGTTCATCTGCAATTTAACAAACATTAAGCTAGCTAACGTCAGTAACTACTTTACATACTGCGACGTGCTTTTCCAGTTTGGAAGATGTGTTTTTGTAATTTGTTCGCGGTATGCACAACAAACATTTAAACTGAAACAAATCCGTTTTTGTCTCATAAATCTCAAACATGGGTTAGAGATAAGGCCACGGGTGCTCGGCGGGAGTTTCATGTGTTTATTCCTCCATTTTATGGATTGTCTGGCAGGACGTAGTACAGGTACGGCAATACGACTAAGACAAACCATACATGCATCAGCAGAAACAGTCATCAGCTGACGAAAGTTCAAAAGTAGCGAGTAATGAGAGCATCAGTACGAATGTAGTGGAGTAAAAATAAAATTATCCCCAAAAAAATAATACTCAAGTAAAGTACAGATACTCAAAAACTGTACTCAAGGAAATTTACTTTGTTACTGTCCATCACTGCACATCTGTCCTTTCATGACTGAAGTAATGTGGGTAAAGTGGCCACCAGCTTTCTCTGCAGCGAAGATCGAAGGAACTGATACATGAGGGGGAGGAGAAGGATAAGATGGGGTAGAATGGTAATATACTGAACGTCATAAGAAATTCCAGGCAATGTTTCCATCATTTCGACAAGGAACAGATCAGCACTGATGGCTACACGAGTGCTGATCCCGTCTACTTTGCCTGAAATAACTGCAGGAAGCCGCTAGTGCAGGGAACATATCTGCGAAGCCCTGGATGTGCGTGAGTGCAGCCTCTCGCACGTCAACTTCTTGGTACTCTGATAGCAGTTGCAGTGCTAATGTTAGGTTGGTTTTTTTACTGTCCTGTGGCAGTCTGTGTTATTTCTGCAGGGTTTGTGTTCCTTGCCAGTTGTACAAGATTTCAGCCAATAAACAAATCCATACTACCACATGTCCGGCTACCTGAGGGTAGGGCTCATTACTTAACTTTTTTGGCATGCAAAAGAACATCCATCCATCCAATATCTATACCTGTTCATTCCTGTTCAGGGTCAGGCGGGTCTGCTGGAGCTTATCCCAGCTGCCTTTTAGTGAGAGGCAGGGGCACACCCTGGACAGGTCGGCAATAACCTGAAGAACAAAGAAGAAGAAAGGAAAAAAAGGAAAAAGAGTAGGAATTTTTTGGATTGTTAAAACTGCACCTCTGAAACCCCTTCTTTTAGATCTCAGATCAGCATAGTCGCTACTTGTACGTTTCAGGTGATCAGTTCCCAGTAGAGAGGCTCCGCTTTTAATCTGGAGCTATCCATTCCAGTCCTCAGGTGCTGCTGATGTCCATAAAACCCTCTGAGCTGCTTCCAGTTTCCAGATATGAAACAGCGTTCGCGGCTCTGTACTTGTTAAACACAGTCTAAAGTGGGGGGTAAAAAAAAAACAATTTTTAGCCAGCAGGACAAAGCTACCAGAGCACACAAGCTGTCACGATTCATCAAAGTCCAATTTAGTCAAAGAGAAACAAAGGGAAAAAGAGAACAGCAAGCAGCACTGATTACAATGAAAAACTTTAGAAATTGCTTCTATGTGTTTTGGTGAGAAAAATGGCCTTTCACCAGTTGTTTATCTGTGAAATGGTGCCATGTACTTAGTTTACTGTTTGGCACCCTCTGAAATTCTTTGTTTGTGTCTCATTTTCTGTGTGGAAAGCAGCTTGTGTGCAGTTTTCATGAAATGCCTCTCTAGATCTCACAGTCTGGATCCACTTGCTGAACAGTGACAGCAGTATATTTATAAAGTTTAAGCTTATGTGCTGTGGAGTATTTCCGTTTATGGAGATGGACAAGAACCTGCTCCAATTCAGCACTGAAATAACTGCCAGAAATATAGTTCAGCCCAAAAACACGTCCTTTTCGCCTTTTCTTTTTCTTTTGCTTCGGCGCCAGTGTTTCTTCAACAACAGCGCTGAGGGAAAGTAAAACTATAAATTAGATATATGTTTTGTTTTTGTGTGTAAGTGCATATTTCTAGGTGTAGATTAGACACACGTCAAGATATTTCTCATCAGGATGAGTGATAGGTGTTTGGTCAGAATGTCAGCCAACAAATAACGAGTGCAGGATGAAAACGAGACCCCTTCAGGTCCACCGCTTGCATCCGACCACTACTGTTTGTTTGTTTAACATCGCTGGTTTTATGCAGAACCATGAGAACCTGCCTTTAACAGAAAACTCAAATCAAGCCTGGATTCAGTTGTTCCACTAATGACAATAAATAAATAAACTAAGCCATGGAGAAATGAAGTCAGACAACTTAGATGAAATTGCAGGATAGCTGAACACAAATGGAGGAAGAACAAACTCAATGAACTTAACTTTTTACGGGAACAACTTAAAATTTTACAACATCTAAGTTAAACAGGCAAGAAATATCTATTTTTGCAAAACTAATCAGTAACAATAAAATAACCCCAGAATTAGTTTCTGAACTATTGATCACATAATAAATCCTGATGTTAATAAAAACAGACTTTGTTCTAACGACCGCTTTAGGAGCAAAATTAATTTAGTTAGATCCAGCATTTTACCTCATCAAACTGTTTTTAAAGGATCTGAAGGTCTGTTAAGCTGAGGGAACACTGGAAAGTTTTGTACTGGTTGATGCTGGGATGCTCGCTAGAGTTTTGGATTAGAAGTGCTACTGGAGCTGCAGTATATCACCCAGTCACACCTGTTGGACCTCTCTGGCACTGGTTTTAAGTGGTTCGAACCCTGCCTAACAGATAGAGGATGTCTGGTAAGTATGGATCCTCCTCAGATTTTAGCTCTTTTTAACTTGTATATGACTTAAACTTGGTGATGTCATCAGGAGACGCGGCATTGACTTTCACACAGCTGGACATTGCCATGTCTCGTAAAGACGTACGTGCAGTCAATGACCTTTTTAAATTGTATTTTAGATATTAAATCATAGATGGCAGAAGACTTCATGCAACTCAACCTGCACAAAAATGAAGTTTTAGTTCTGCTAAAAGGCTAAGAGAGAGAAACATTTGTCTAAATTACATGCATTATCTTTAAAAAACATCAGATCAAGCAAAGAATCTGAGCGTCATTATTGACTCAGCATGTGGTTAAAACAAGTTTTTATCATCTTAAGCATGCATCAGCACGGGAATGCTGATGCATGCTTTTATCTCTAGTCGCCCTGTAAAGCCCTGCTTTCTGCTCTTCAGGAAGAAAAAAAAAAAAACACGCCTCACGCCTTCAGCTTTTGAAAAACTCATCTGCTCTCGTGTTGATGAGCACCAGAGAGCAGTCTCACATTACACTGGTTTTAAAAGCATTGCATTGGCTCCCCGTGTCTTTTAGGATCGATTCTAAGGTTATTTTAATGGTTTGTAAAAGTCTTAATGGTCTTGCACCTTCTTATCTCACAGATTTACTTTGTTCATATGATAAAAGGTCCTCCAGCAGCGGCCTTTTAAAAATACTTTTTGTTAATACAAGAAGCTACAGCGAGGCTGCTTTCCAGCGCTATGCCCCATTGTTTTTATCTGGCTGCTGTAGCGCTGGCCTGAGGTCTGCTCTCCCCTGGGTTGTGGTGGGGTCCATACATTTATCCCACAGTGGTGGTGTTTGGCACTCTGCCCTGCCTGGGGGTGGGTTGCGCCCCCCCATCTGGCAAGCAGGCTCCTGGGTATAGCAGCCGTCTCCTGATGCAGATAGCTCCCTGTGATACTGTGATAGTGTCCCTTTTTGGTTCTCCAGTGCCCAGCCATGCTATCGGTGTTATTTTTACTTTTTTATATCTTCCATCATGTTTTATCACTGACTGGGAGTCTGGGTGGACGGGAAGGGGGTGGGGACAACTGTTTTTATTTTGATTTTAGCTTGCAAGGTGCTTTGTGCTGCATTTTATTGTACAAAAAGGACTATATGAAGTTTGATAATTAAACTGTGGTATGATGCATCAAGTTTTGTCTTCATTTGTATGTTTGAAGGTAATGCTACAATTATTTAGATCGCCTCTAGTGGGACAAAAATGGTATTACAGAGCATCTTTTTCTTTCTTTCATCAATACACCAGATGTTTGTGTTTAACATGGGATCAAAACATTTTTTTTCTTTGTATATGTGAATATGTTAGGTTGATTTTTCCATATAAGAGGACTTTTCTTTCTTTTTTTTTTCCCCAGCTGGACAGCCCAATTCAGAACGAGCATTTAATTTGACTTTCTGGCTCATTTGTTTCATTTCCTGCTCATCAGCTAATTCTCGGCGCCCGCATCAGCAGAGGGCTTTCTGTTTAAAGCGCATCGTATACCATACCGTCTCCATATGCGTCTTTACATTGCTTGAAAAACAAAAGAAGTGCACTGAAGCCCAGATGACACCCTTTCCTGCCCAGTCGCACCATCTGGCTGTAAAGAATTCCTTTAAATCTCTTCCTTATCCTCGCTGCTTTCCTCCTGCTACTTTCTCACCATTCTCAAGAATGCTTTCTCCCTGGTCATTTCAGACACCCTAAGACAGCACTCACATTGTGATTCCACCTCCATTTTATTCTCCAAACTCCCCCCCCCTCCCATACTTTTAATCCTCACCTTTCCCTCAGTAAGCCCCCTCCTATCTCACTTTTCACCCCATCTCTCCGTTCGTCACTGACAGCTCCGCTCCTGAGGTGCACGGAGGGGAGCAGAGAAAACAAAGATTTGGTTCAGTGGCCATGATCTTGATTTTCTGAAGATTGGATGGAAGATTAGGAAGACCATTTATCCATACATCACACAATCACTTCCCCTGCATCTGCAAAGCACAACTACAGACCAGAGGGGCTGCAGCTATCAGGGCAAAATGTGCCATCTGTGACAATACAACTCAACGCTTTTCCCTCCCAAAGCCACGTCTTGCCTGGGAACACAATGTGCCAAACAGAGATCCCAGAGAAGCTGATGTGATGCGCGAGACTGGAGAAAGAGAACAAAAATAAATAAATAAAATACAACACAATGCACGTAATCCAAAACTTTCACAAGAGGAAGGAAGAAATGAATCAATTCTGGCGTAACATCTCAATTTTTCTGTTTTATGTTTACAGATCCAGCTGTTCAGCTTGATTTGAGCTTCAGAGATGGGACATGTGCTGCAGCTGCGACCCTGAAGAGAAGAATGAATGGCTGAAGTTTGAAGGGATCCGTAAACCCCCAAAGCTCCTGTAGAGATCTCCACGCTGAGAAGATGAACTTAAGGAATAAAACGAGGTTAGAGGTCTCAGGAGTCGAGTCATCTGGAGGATTGGAGGAGTAAAAGAAGGGGTGAACCACTTTTGTGAAATGCAGGGATCACAAAGTTAGGAGCAATTTAAGGAATATGAAAATGCCTCAAATCAAAGCAGGTGTGTGTGTGTGTGTGTGTGTGTGTGTGTGTGTGTGTGTGTGTGTGTGTGTGTGTGTGTGTGTGTGTGTGTGTGTGTATGGGTGTTTTGTCCTGCTGTCAGGAGATGGAGAAAGACTCGAGTGGGCAAAGTGCTGGCACATTAGTGACCCCAGTACTGATGAGCTCTGAGATGCCAGCCATCTTCCAAAACACTGATTACGTCTCCGCGGCAACCTTGATTTCCTCGCCACATTTTCTAGAAAAAAAGACGGGAACATATAAAGTAAAACTTTCCTAAGTGGCAAAGAAAATCACATCTTGACAATTTGTTCCTTCTCTTTTTGGGCAAAAGCAGTGAAATTGAGAGGGAAGAAAAGGCAAAAGGAGAAACCAGGAACACTCATCAGACTCACTTTCATCTCTGCGACTTTACTTCTGCTTTGATTTTACATTTTGGAGTACCCTTTCACATCCTCAAGTGCCGAAGATTCCATCCCTGGAAGTTATGCTGGAAGATTACTGCAATAAAGTCTAGTCTTGTAACACAGACAATAAAACGTCTTGTCCGGAAATGGAAAGAAAAAAAGTCAAAAGATCTGTGACATAAGGAATTTGAAGTGTCCTGACGCACGTTTTGTCTCTTTAGCCACGCTGGAACAACGAGAATGACGTGTCAGTAACCTTCAGTTGGACCCATTTCTGTGTCTCAGCAGTCAAATCAGAGAAGATTTTATGAAATGGTCTAAAAGGTCGATGAGGCACGTCCGTGCATACTGTACCATCGTACGTCAGTCAGTAAGAAGATGTGGGAATGCCAGGTAAGAAAATAAGAAAATGTTGCACACAAAGCTCATTAATTTACATTTTTCAGCCTTTGAAAGATCATTAAACTTGGAAAGACAAATTTGTCAGAGGACATGAAAAACAACCACTTTTCAGAGCCGTTTCTGTAAATGTATTTCATTGTCCTTTTGTCCCCTTCTGTCTATCAACTTTATACTATTCACCACATATCAATGAATTATTGTAGCTTTGGGCTACCATTTACATTCTTTTAAAGGATCTTATTTGTAATAACGCACGTGTGTGAATTATTCTATCATTATATTTTTAAACAAGATAAATCAAATAATGTCTATTGTTAGTCTTTATCTAATAATTTACAGTAAATTGTTTTTGTCATACACATAAAAACCTGGATGCTCTGACTTTAGCCAGAATCATTTTATATAAAAACACATTTTAAAAAAACAACATAATGTAACTTCAAAACATGATATTACTATAGTCTCATAGTATATTATGGTGAATGACCTGAAATTATTATAGTGTATTTATATAAAATAGTTGTAAATCTGTGGACCTTAAATTGTTTTTAAAAGTAAAATAAGTAAAAGCTGAAAAAGGTTTTTTGTTCTTGTTAGTTTGTCATGCTCTGGGTTTAAGCGCCTAGAGATGACTTATTTCTAAACAGGCGCTATATAGATAAACTGAATTGAACTAAATAAATTGAATTTGTTTATAGTGGCACGTCACTGGAAGTGGCAGTGCTGAACGTGCTGAAAAGGGTCATCATCTCAACCCAAAGCATCCTCGGATGTCCTCTCCCTGGAGGACATCCATAAATCTCACTGCCTCAGGAGAGCAAACAGCCTCCTCAAGGACCCATCCGCATCCGGGACACCACCTGTTCATGGTTTTTTGTTTGTTTTTACCCTCTGGAAGGCTTTTCTGGACAAGCAAAGCAAAAACAAACAGCCATTATTGCCTTCTCCTCTGTCCTTCATTCCTACTGTCCTAATTGTCCTCATTTCCTCCTTTACCCAGCTGGCCTTTGGCAGGAGGGTCCCCCTAAGAACCAGGTTCTGCTCAAGGTTTCTTCCCAAGAGGGATTTTTCTCTTGCCACTGATGGCGTTGCCATGTACTCAGGGGTCATGCTCTGGGTTTCTAAAGTGTCTAGAGATAACTTGTCATAAATAGGCGCTATATAAATAAATTGAATTAAATTTCTTTGAACTCACACCCGTAATTTACAATATCCTTCTTTAGATTTAAATGTGTTCCAAGTGCAGTCCCCTTCCACTGACAAGTGTTTCTCATGTGTAATGTCCTCATGCATGGTAAAGATGTCTCTCACCAAAGTTCATTCTGATTAGCCTGCTAACTGCACTTTTGTTTCAAAAGTCCCCATGTTACCGCTCTCTTTGTGAGTATGTTAGGATTTATTTCAAAATAAGGCTGTGCCTAAGGCTGCCTCACAGACCTGCTTCTGGCTCTACATCTGAAGGCCGGTTCATGATTCCTGCATGACTGCAGCCGTGATGTCACTTCTTCATGCTATTCAGCCAAACTCAATAGGCAAAAGTGCGATTCAGAACTGGGCATCCTGCACTATCAGTGGAGTTTGAGACCTTTATTCTCTCTCCATGTTTGCCACTGCCAGTTCACCGTGTACCTTAATCTTCAATATCATGATGGATGCACACCAACCCTCACTGGGACACATCGAACCACTATCCAAGAGCTATCTCAACCATCAGCTAAAATCTTGTTGTATAAATGGACATGGCCAGATTGATATTGGATTTAAAAATAATAATTGCATTAATGGGGCTAAATGCTTTGGCTTTGTCAGGCCGGCAGCTTCCTGCAGGGCTTTTGTTGAGTTCCCAACACGGTGCTTTCCTTAAGAGCCAAAATATTCCTGTAAACCATTTTGAAAATGTCTCCGATAGTGAGGTGAGGCTCACGCCGAACAGTAATCTTGGTATCATAACAGGGAAAAGACAGAACAGTAAAGTTTCTGATCCAGAACAAAAATGCTGGAACCGCTTACAGACAGATGGAAAGTAAATGGAATGAAGTCAAAGCAACACTGTGAAGGTGTGCCAACCGCCTCCCTGGTCCCCTGTGAGCAGCGCGTGACTCGGCCTGGAGGTACGGGCTGCCTCCTGTATCATCTCTAAACAGCAACAGCAACCTTCATTTTTTGAATTTATTTCTAGAGACCGCTAACGGAGTGCAAAAAAAAAAACAAACAAAAAAATGAACCCAACTTCTACAGGCACTGAGTGGCATGACCTTCATAGTACAACAAACACTAAATGTCAGATTACACACGTGTTCATTCAAATCAGTATTAGCGTGGCAGAAATCAAACGGATCGGTTACAATACGAAGTAAATTTGTTTTCAGATTATTTAGTGTATTTGAGGAACACATGTTGGGGAACTGCGAAGTTGAGTGTCGTGACCTCAGAGAGAGATTGAACCACCAGCTACAATCTGCGCTTATTTAATCTAATTTAGATTTTTCTGCCGATAAACCAACTTCCAGTACTTTTCTGCTGAAATGTTGCCCTCAAGGTGACAGAAGAAAGTTTTTTTTTATTTTTTTTAAAGACTCCAGCTTTTAATTCAGTTTTGGACTTTTTCAATCATTGGGAAAAGAAAAGTTCACTGATCCAGGAGTTTACTGAGAAGAGATTATTTATTTATTTATTTATTGAAACTCCTTCTCTGTGTCTCTCCTTCATAACACTGATTATGTGTTTGGAAATCATCTAAAAACTTTAATAACTAACTACAATAAGAACAATAATTATAAAAATCTAAAAAATGAAGCTAGACAGGGAAGACAAAAATAAAAAAAATAGGGGCAATCTCCTCAAATCCTTTAAGTTTTTGTTTTTTTAAATACAGTATGTGCATTGGCTTTGCAGCTTCGACCTGAAAATTGACACGCATCATCAGAGTCGATCTTGGTCCAAAGGTTCTCCAAGAAGCCAAGAAGGGTGGTTTGGAAGGTTTCCCTGAAATCCAGTTTTTGATGGGAATGTAAGACCAAAGAGGACAGAGGTTGCTGGGGCCCCTCAGCTACTCAAGAAAGCAGATCAACAGTCTCTTTTAATCAGAGGCAGTTTGAGCCTTGCTCAAATATTTTCAACGGTGTAAAAGTGTGCATAAACACTTTTACTATTATACTAATGGCTTATTCTGCACGTCATGAAACAAGTCTCCAACAGTGTCTGGGTGTAAATAACCTGAACCTGATGATCAACTGGTCTGCTCATTTGTGACCCCATGCTAATTTGCGCTGCTCTTGTACGACCGCTTCAGTCATCGTCGAAATGAGCTGGCTGCTTCTTCACATTGTTAAAGACATCATTAGCAGATCACCTGCAGCACTGGACAGTCTTTTTCTGGATCACAACTTTGCATCAGTTTCTCCTGCTTACAGAATGTGGCCCTTGATGTCCTTTCAAAAACGAAGCACATACGTCTACCGTGCACGCGTATTTTGGTTGAAGATACACTGCAGTTAGGCCGAGAGAGAACTGAACATTTATGCCAGAGGGTAAGCTATAGAAATGCAATTATACAGAAAAGGAGATCAAAGAAGCAACCTGTCACACCAACAAACTGATGGTAATGAGTCATAATCTCCCGTCTGTTGATGTATTTACTTTTGCACATATACCAGTGCATGTACTTGGTAGACACATGTGACCTCGGTGTCCTCTCCACTTGGCTTTGAGATAAATACCCTGCCTAATCACACTGAGCCATGCATCAGCTCCTGCAGGATTTGGCTCGCTACCACACTGACAACTTTTGACTCCACATGGCCCGTCTGTACCCTGACAACTAAATACCAGCACGAGCTGCCGTCACTCGCGATAAAATGCCAATCGCATGCTCGCTCCCACGTGTTTACCTGGCAATTAATGGTAACAGAAATGTTTTCCAGTCATAATTTTAACTGGTCTATACATGTGCAAAACTTAGTACCTCCTCTTTTAATACCCTTTTTTTTCATGTATTTCTGCCAAAGCAAATACAACCTCACACCAAGAAGGAAGGATATGAACAGCAGAAAGACGTAAACCTTTTCCAAACAGTTTTAAAATTCAGTGTTCTGCGGTGAGAAACGTTGTTCACAAATGGAAAGCGATCCGGAGCGTCTCAGGTGTGACGTCAGACCATGCAATGCTGAGAGAGAAAAAGAAAAAAAAACAAAAAACAACAAGAGCATCGAGTATGTTAAATGACAGCGCAGAAGAAGACTGGATAAGTATAGTTTGACTGGAAAGCTTCTTCTGTCTAAAGAGAACATGGAAGAATGACTGATGCTCACAAAACTGCAACTGTAACAATATCCATTAGACAGATGAGACCACAGTAGAGTCGTTTGGCCTCAATGCACCATTTTTGGTGAAAACCAAACAGTGAGTCAGCTGAAACATATCATTCCTACTGTCAAGCACGGCGGTGGATGGGTAATGGTATGGGTTTATTTTAAAACCACAGGACATGGGCACCTTGCAGCTACCGGGAATCTTCTATAAAGGACAGTCTTCCTGAGGAAGACATGCTCACAAGCAAATCTACATCAGATTTATCCTCATATCAAGTCAAAACACCTGTCTTCAAAACAAACATTAAAAGAATCCAGTTTTGGAATAGCTTAATTAATTTAATCAACTTGGGTCTGGACTTAAACTGACATGCTGTGTCGGGACAAAGAGAGTTGGGCATAAATCAATGCCTAAAAACCTAAATGAACTGGGCACAGTGGTGAAGCCGGGCCTCACAGCCAGAAGGTCTTGTGTTCAATACTTCTGGGGGTGTGTTTGTCTCTCTGCATCATCAGCACCCTGGGTGGGGTTGGCAAAAGGGCCTTTCTGTGTGGTGTTTCCATGTTCTCCCCGTGTTCCCTTGGGCAGCTAGTGCTACCCTCACA
Source organism: Arrhamphus sclerolepis (assembly GCA_037176975.1). NCBI lineage: Eukaryota > Metazoa > Chordata > Actinopteri > Beloniformes > Hemiramphidae > Arrhamphus > Arrhamphus sclerolepis. The sequence continues at coordinate 7,250,112 of JBAMYA010000010.1, forward strand.
AAAACATGCAGTAGTCCGGGCCTTCACACTGCCTCCCCTGGCTGACTGAGGTGGCCGATGGGGCGGGGAAGATCCGGTTAGAATAACGTGATCCTTCCTCGTGGTATGCCCAGCTGGGGAAACCCCTGGGTGAAAAGAAGGGCCTGCTCAACCCTCAAGTAAGAAGGAGACTTGAGCTCAGGGCAGGGCCCTCACACAGTTGGCAGGGACTAGAGTCAGGTGACGAGCAGAGGGGTGCCTAAAAAGGGGTGAGGGGTGTGCAGAGGGGTGCCTAAAAAGGGGTGAGGGGTGAGCAGAGGGGTGCCGAAAGTAACTGAAGCAATTATGCAACGAAGAATAAGCCTAAACTCCTCAGCAACAATTGAAGAGACTACTTAAAGATTTTGCTGCTAAAGATAGTTCTACAAGCTTTTGGCACATGGACATACTTAGTATTGTCAATCTTTTTGTTTTTTAATAACTGAATTAAGTAGAATTAAAACGGGGTACTATGGGGGATTTAATATATATTATTGAAATTAAGTTTAAACATTTCTTGTTAACAATTAAGAAAATAGTACAGATGCTGCTGAAGTTAAGTGTTAAGTTTTCGGGACAAAGCATGCAGGAAAAATGCAAATATGTAAATTTTTTTTTTTTAAAATGCGTGACTGCGAAATAAATTTTCATGACAGTTATCATTTTAAGACTGATGCCAGCAATTTGCTGTAATTATCCATGTCACTCAGAACTAATATCACCGTATGGTATTTAAATGTAATAAAATCATTTCCCTACTTTAGCGTATGCTCCCAGCTAGTCCTACCATTGCTCACAGGAGGGATAAAATGGAGCGAGATGCTTTTGTTTCTCTCCAAAACAAAGCAATCATTCAAAGATTGATCCAACGCTCGAATAACTGCTGGCACTGCATATGTATGACAGCTTATTTCCTCACTTCATCACTCTTTATGGTCAGTAAACAATGCATCAGACCAAGAGCGTCCTCCTCAGGATATGCTGGTGTAATTGGCTGATTGGTTGCCTCCAGTGAATTCCTCTGCAGATGCTTTCATTGGTTAAGATCAGACTAATGCGAAGACTGAAGGAAGCAGTGGAGAAGAGCTGACACAGGTGGTGCAGAACGGATAATATTGAGGGAAGAAAAGTGCAAGGAAGACTATATAATACCATCTGTAAAAAAAAAAAAAAAAAAAAAGAAAATACAGTAGAACCTTTGTATTTACTTCACTTCTCAATAGAATAGTGCACAGAGGTAAACTGAAGAACTCTGAAGGCACAAACCAATCCGCCTGGAAATGTTTTCTCGGCGCTAACAGTTTCATAAATTTGTTGCAAAAATATCTTGTGTCCATGCATTATTTAACAGCGCATTGATTTATCTTCACCTTCTTCTCAACTGCAATCTGTGAAGCTAACCAAAGCTGAGGCGTGCCCCAGCACAGTCCACACACTCAGTCATTCAGTCAGAACTAGCCTCATCCAGACATTCCCATAACAATGCCAAGCACAGTACGGCAGGGTGAAAACAGACACACAGAGCCTGCTGGGAGAAAGCCGATGAAAAATATGGGCAGTAATCAGAAACAATAACACATGCTGGAAGGTGAGGCAGACTGGCAGCCAACCTACATTTGCTCATGGGCCTGGCTGGTACTCTTGCCAGCATGTTTTTTTTTTTTTTCCTGCCTGTGTTTGAAGGAGAAGATCAAATCAAACTTTTTGATGAATTTTGATGATTTAACTTGTCCTTGTTTGGCTGAAAAATATTGCTGCTTTGTAAAAAAGGACTGTTGCTTTACTTTTTTTTTTTTTTTTCCTTCTTCTGCACAAATAGAGACGAGCAAACAGAAGGTGATGGTGGTACCTTGTTTTCATCGCACTTCATCTTCAGCTTTGCTCAAAAAAGAAAAAAATAAATAACCAGTTAGATTTTTTAGCACTAGAATACTTACTAACAGCCTCACTGAAATGCTAACGAGCCAAAACATAATATTCATCACGACTTCTCACTTTTTTCTCTCTAAATACTGTGTAATACATCATGCCTGACTGGCGTGACTGAGAATTAGTTATTTTACAACTGAAAAAACAAAACAACAAAAAAAAAAAAAAAAATCAAAACCACTCATTCCTCAGTACCTGATCAGAAATGATGACATTGGAAAATCTTTGTAAAGCAAAATATATTTAAAAAAAAAAAGAGAAGAAAAAGATTTGGTGTCTTTGTGCACAGAGATATCAGAGAATTTCTAACACAGTGAAAACGCTTATTTTAAATATGAGAATAAATTAAAAATATGTTTATCAATCAAAAATATATAGGATCACCTGGTAAAGGGGAAGACATCAGCTGAAATAATTTTAACAGTATAAGGTTACGCGTCTCTGCTTCCTAAGTCTGTTGGTGTCCATGTATCACTTTCATCCTCTCTTCTTCTTTTATTTTAAGGTGCTCACATTTCCTCTCATTTCAGGTTGCTTCACTTCCTGCCTTTCCCACCTTGTCTGATCACCTCACCCTCCCTGACCTTTCACCTCTGTCTAATTGTCTAACTTGCGTATTTAAGCCCGCCTCTCCGTTTGCGCGCCCCTGCCTGTGAAATCCCGGGTTCACTCTACGATTTCGCCCGTCTCAGACGGAAGATGCAGCTGAAGAACGGTGGCCGTAGATGTCACGATGATTGTGAATCAGCATCACGCTGCCAACCTGCAAGTGATTCCCATTCATGGACATTAAAAACAAATCTGAGTTAACAGAGTCTGTGGATCGGGGGGGGTCTTAGTAAGGATGTCATCTGTGTGCAAATCTAGGTTTACAAAGAGTTCAAGAATAAAGGAAAAAAAAAACTGTCAATCTCGTGGTTGTATCCAGTAGTCGAGGCGGATGGTGGAATTTAACGTTTATCAGAAATTTTGTGCTGATGACAGTGCACATGGTGAAAGACCAGCTGTGTTAGGGTCAAATGCAGAGGACAAAATTTACCAAGTTAAAGTGCAGCTTCATACTCATGGTACTTTTGAATCTTTTGGTAATTCAAATATTAAAATTCAAAACATCTGAATCCTCTCAAGTCAGGTCAAGTCAATTTAAATTCAAATGCAAAAGCAAATTAATTAAATAACTAACACAATTTACATAATATGAACATGAATCTTACAAATTAAATAGCACAAACTTTGTGGGTTTGAATCCCAGCTCCAACCTTCAGTTCTCTCAGCCTCCAGGTCTGCTTCTGGTCTCATCAGCATTGTGTTGCTGCTGCTGTCATCTATGGAGAAAATAGCAGTGGCCAAATTATTGTTTGATTAGATTTAATCCCAAAGCAGTCACCAGATTATGAATGTTCACTTAAGTGCCGGTCTGTGGGCCGACAGTAAACTGTCTGATTCCTCCGATGATCAATGTAACGTTCATGTTAGCGACGTTTACTTCAGCCTCGCTGCCTTGAACGTCCCTTTTTGTTGCCTGAAGAATCCCAAACAAACTAATGTTATCTCTTGATGAGTCCAGGCTCATTAAATCAAAACTAACATGAACCCGAGTTAGCTAGCTTGCTAGACAGAGAGAAAAACGTGAGCTAAACTACACAAACTATTCAGTTCAATTCAAATTCAGTTCAAAGAACTTTATTATTCTGCAAGGAACTTCATTTGTAAAAAGTGCCAGTGCAAGTCCAGACAAACAAATAAGATAAATAAGTACAAATACAAAAAAGAACATACTACGCACACACACACACACACACACACACACACACACACACACACACACAAGCCAGACCAGGTCATCAGTTCAGTAATCTAATAGATGAGGGTACGAAACTTGACACGGCTCTTAGTTTTAAAAGTGAGGGATCTGTATGTCAAACCTGAGGGTAGAAGACTGTAGTGGCTGTGTAATGTTTGTGCAGTATCCGAGGCTATCTGGAGACCTTTTTGTTTAGTTCTTCTATTGTAAATGCTGTGAAGTGGTTCCTGGGCCAGTCCGATCATTTTACTACTCGTGGTTACTCACATCATTAGTATATTTATCGCCACGTCAACAGATTACACCTTTGGTAGGCTTATAAAAAGTGTGATTGATATTTCTGACTCTCGATTTACCTGAAAAGTTACTTTTTGCCCTCTTAAATCCAAAGTCCCTCAGATCAAACTGTCCACGCCGCTTGGCCACGATGTTGAAATCACAACAAAGAGACCTGCTGTACCGCTTACTGACGTCAATTTAAAAAAGAAAAAAAAAAAAAAAAGTTGTCATATTATTTGCATGTGCCCTCTCACTCTATGTTACTTAATATGTGCAAAGCCCTATAAGTGTTGAAATTGTAGTGCCATTTCCAGTTTTAAATAGAAGTAATTTCCACATTCATTATTAAAATTGCAATTTAAATGTCTGTTTCAGAAGGGGGATGATTTTGACCGTTTTTATTTTGGGGGGATGCCATCCTTCCTCATCCCCCTTCAGCTCAAGTACTGGTTGTATTATGGCAGCAATAATGCAGAAAAGTACGTTTTAAATCATCATACATGGCCTTAAAAACAACATCTTATAAAAACACCATAATGTTCTCATGTGACCGCAGTGGCAAAAGCAAAGTTTGCTTCTCTTATTTCTCACAGATTTCAGACATTTTCAGGGCAAACCTAACTTTGTTGAGCTGAACGCAACATTTATTTTTCTGACACCATGTTATTGTCTTCCTGACAAGTGTTGGTAGTAACGGGAACTATGTGAAGCCCAGCATTAAAGGAAAGTACAGTCTTTTTTGACAGAGTGAAACGTGCTGTGTGTTGTTTCTGACAGCGTTAAACTGATTCTCCATTTTCACTACAAATCACTCCAGTGTCTCCATTGTCATCTGTATTATTAGCAGAAGTGGGAGTTTGTGTGTGGAGCCAGAAAAGAATCCTTTTTTTTTTTGCATAAATAAATAAATAAATAGAAAAAAATAATGGTAGGATGTTGAACAATATGCAAAAAGACTGAAACGCTGCAGAGTTAGTGTCCCATTCCTGAATAACAATAAAAAAAAACAAAAACCCTGCATGCTATTAAAACATCAAAACATCACAGACAGCTTTGCCCTGTGATGCAAATTTACCAACTTCAAAAGTAACCTCTTCACAATTTCAGGCTTCCAGACATAACTCATATTTGTTCTAAGGACAACAATGATGGTGAGGGAACAAGATAAGGAGAGGGAGTTAGGAAGGCGAATCCGGATTGTGCTTTTCCACTTGGTGAGGGTAAATTATGGAAAATCAGCTTACAGTAATCCCGCCACTCGTTGAAGGGAGAGATCATCCCAAGCGACTTGACACCATTGTGCACTTTTGAAAATGATGTGCTTGTTAGCGGGGAGGCATGAAGCATACTCTTCATAGCCATTAACGCAGCTGGTTTGTTGCCCTCCATCACTTGTGTTTAATGCAAACTTTGCTTTAATATGCCGGGCCTTTGTCATCTGAATGCACAATGTATAAATACATAAATGAGTGTTAAGTGCAGTGATTGTTTGTGCTATTTGGCATCCTGAGCAATTCTATCAAAACACCTGAAGTCATTAGCCTTTACAAAAATAAATGGAAAACTTAGGATGCTACCTCCTGAGCTTTCCCACAGAGGCACAGGTGGGTTGTTTTGTTTTGTTTTTGTTTTTGTTTTTTTCGGCCCCCTCAACCATCCTGCCAGATGCTGATGTTTGCTTTGCCGTGGAAGCAGAATTATGGGTGTGACTCGGAGAGAGCCGCCATGTGTGCACCTCTTGGACACATTCTCACCTGGAAGATAAAAGCAGCTCTTTAACATAAAAACAGAACCATTAATCACTGGTGCATTTAAAAACAGAAGTATTTGTTTTATATTTCTGAAGAGATCATTTTGTGAAATGAAGGTTGTGTTATTCACATACGAGACGTTCAGTTCTTTTATTTATTTATTTTATTTTAAAAAAATTGGACAAAATTAATTTCTCTCAAAATGTGGGTCTGAAAATAAGATATATTGAATATGTGTCAATCAATATGTGATACTATTGTACATAAAACCGAATGACTACACTTTTTTATTAATTGTTAGGAAATGTTTTGCTATTTTTATCACTGCATCAGGTCTGATTCTGCTATAAACTGAACACAAAACATTAACGTAGCACATATTGTGTGCGAAATCTCACCAAATATCGACTGAAGTTTTCCCTGTAATTTCCTTGGTGGCTCTTTTACAGATATAAAAGTGGACAGTCCTACTGGGTATTTTAGCTTTTTCGTTTTCCTAAACATGACATACATGCGATGTGAACTGATAACTTGTGAGCTCATCCTGATCTTCATCTTCCACAAAATTAATACTGAAATTAATGTAGATTTTACCTTCTGAAAAATAATTATGGCGTATTAATATATGATGGAAATCTGAAGACTCATCTCTGATTTACGAGTCCAAATGTGGTTATTGCAACTTTCCGATGCAAAGAAATCCAGAGAAAATAATAATATTGAAATGCATTCCAAACAGATCGCACCTTTTGCTTTATTTCAATATCAAGTCTTTAACTTCAAACGTCTAAACTTTGGAATTAATCCCAATATTCCAGGAACGAGGTCCTTCTAATGTCGTCAGGCTCTGCTGTGTATGGTTCCTTTTAGATCATTCCAGAGGTTTTTGATGAGACTGAGGTCAAGGCCTTGGCTCTGACTGGGCCGTTCCAAAACTTTGATTTTCCTTTTCTGAAGCCATATTTAGGCTGACTTAGATGTTATGGATCATTGTCTTGTTGGAAGGTGAAATTCTTCATTTTTTTCCTTTTGCTGAAGGTTTTCTAGCAAAAATATTTTGGTGTTTGGAGTTCTTCATTTTCCAATCTATCTTGACAGCTGCCCCTGATCCAGCAGCCCCAAAGCATAATACCACCTCCACCATGCATCACTGTTGGGAGGGCGCTCCATGGATGTTGCTCTCTGTTGGCTTTACCTAAAAAATACCTTTTTAGAATTCATCCTGAGAAGTTCAGCCTTTCATCCCTCGTCAGACCGTGACACATTTTCCAACAGGCTTGCACATTATTTTCTGTTAGAAACGACTTCTGTTTTTCCAACTTACCTCAGACTTTTGCATATGGAATATATACTGGAGATGAATGCATCAAACAAGAACCAGCCAGTTTCTGCCTGTTGTCTCCCTCTTGGTCACATTCATGACACTCAGCTTTGCAGGTTGTTCCTGATCTTTGCGACGTCTCTGTTCTCCACTTATGGATAATGGGTTTGACAGTGTCCCAGGATACTTTTAGTGTCTTTACCTCTCCTGTTACTTTTCAACAATTAAGTCCTGCAGTTTCCTTGTTGCTTTTCTTTAGCCTGTGGTTCTCAGCAGAGTGCAACCCTAAACACTTGAGCAAATATCACAACAGCAGCTGACTTTTATGTGCTTTTATCAGAATTACTTAAGTTGATGGCAGGTGTTTGTCATTTACCCACAGGCCTAATTTTAAGTGTTAGGTTGTGCAGATGTGTAGACTTTCTATATCTGCTAAGGCTATAACACACATCTGCGCCCAAACTTTAACGACTCTTTTCTTTTGTCAAACAACCAGCTTTGTTTCTTCTTTTCTTTTATAATGGAGGGGACGGGTATTAACATTGATTTAAGAGGGAAAATAAGTTACACCACACTCTTTAAAATGGAAAAAATGAACTAAGCTATTGATGGGATTCATTTTCTCTTGTCTCCTGCTGTAGCGCAGTTTCAGCGTAAAGAAAATAAAAAAGGGGACTTTTGAGTTTGTTAATAAACCGCTGTCTGCTAAGAGGTGTTTCCTGTTTGACTACATAAAATTAAAAGCTCAGTAAACGACTTGCCACATTTATGTGCTTGAAGCAAACCCAATTTGATGTGATCAGTTTTAACTATTAAAATAATAATAAAAAAATCTGACCTACCAGAGAAACAAATAAAAACCGGATGCTATACCCGTTTTACTGCATAAAATGGTGTATTGTCTCTTTTTCCACTGTTGATAAGTGTAATAGACTGACATGAATTAATTTTTTTCTTTTGATTGCTTGTTTATTTTATTTTTTTAATGGGTGGAACCAAAATCATATGATCTTTGTTGTTGTTGTTCTTTTTTATAAAAAAAGAAAGAACAAAAGAAAAGTTCTTTAAGTTCTTTAGATAACCAGAAAGGGTAAAATTTATTATAATTGTGAGCCACTAAATAAATTTAATGTAGATACATAACTGTGACTAAAATTCCATTCAAAAATGCAGCAGAAGCAGCTGCCATATACTTTTTACATTTTCCAGCCTTTCCTAAGAGTTCCCAAAAGTCTTTCTTTATGTCCCCAACTTTTTTATTTTACTATTTTGTCTTAAATTGTAAAGCACAACACTAGAGGATCCTGTTTCTCAGCTAAACTAATTAAAAAGAGAACAGATTCCTGGATTTCCTCCTTTGGGGACAGGGGAGCAGCAAGCTTATGCTTTGGAATCAAAACATGAATTTTTATCGTATGTGCAGCCTGCTCTGGTAAAGCCCCAAGATGCACACTTGACATTTTGACCTTCACCAGGAGTATTTCTGGCTGGTGTTGACAGTTCTGATAGGGTTTTGTTGATGATGATGATTACGGTTCAAATATGTACAACCCATATCACCCATGATCCTACCACATCACCACAGAAGGTAAAATTCACCCTTGAAATCAAACAGAAAATGTTTTAATCAGATGTAAAAGGCAAATATGTTTCATACAGGTGTGATCCTGTATGATGGCAGTATTCACCACTACGGCTACCAGTAAGGGAAAGGTTTGCCAGAGGTTAATGCAACAAATCCCAGCAGTGTGCTGAGTATTGACTGCAGCTCACTACCAGGACAGATAATGTTACTATTACTAATGCTGTCAGTGCTTGATGTGTGATCGGCTGGCCTGCAATGTGTTACACCGGATGTCTCTGATTCAAAGGTTAGTTTACGTTTTATCTTTGCATCTCTCCTGTACAAAGACAAAAAAGTAAAAGTTGAAGAACTCTCTATAAGAGGGCTGACCTTCAAAGGTAGGGGAGAAAAGCAGCAAGAAGTGCTTGAAGTAACTCTGTCATGTTTAAGCAGCATACTTGTACATGGCCCACACCTGGATACCCTCTACTTAATAATATTCATATGGTTATTATTAAGAACTGAAATATATTAGTTTAGAATATTTCATTATTTTTGGAAAGGATCATATGGCTATCACAACTTCCCATCACTACTATCAGCAAAAGAATCTCTCTCAATGCGTCTTTGACGCTGCTATCCACTTAGCATCAAGAGTTGCTGAACCAAAAAGTGGTTTTCATGCATCATATAGGCATCGCTGCTTTGATTAAAGGTTGGAGAAAGTTCACCGTTTTACGTGTCGCCATGTGTCGGACAATCAAACTGCTAGTTGTACGCAGCTAGTGCTAGCCAATGAAATCATGTGTGGGGACAAACTGCGCCAAAGCACATGGGTTGCTTGTTTCACAAGCTGGAAGACATGTGATTGGTTATTTATTACTGTCAGAAATGCACACTGTTGAGTGTTTCCTTAAACGACCTGTGAGAGTGGAATGTTTTAGGAGGTGCCGAGCAACAGTTGAAGGCCCAGTTTAGACGGAAACAATCTGACCCAAAAACGAAAAGTGGCGTTTCATTCTCACGTTTAACACCGTGTTTAGTGTTTTAGAGGAAAATCTGCGTGCAGATGGTCACACAAAAGTGTGGAAAATTTCCTATTTACCAATGCTGTATGCACGCCAGGTGGCTAGGTGGCAGCACCACCAAGATCAAGCGCCTACCTTAGAACCTTTCTACTTCTCTTCTTCCTGTTCATTCTTAGCGCAAAATACAATAACAAAGAGAAACAACATGACGAAACAATGCGTGAAAACGTACAATTTTGTCTGGACAGACGAGGAGGTTGACAGGGCTGCCAACTATCACACAATGAGTACGACACACACACACATCTGACTGTCTACAGGTCTTCAGCCATGCATGCGTCTCACTCTCATTGCATGAGGTAGAGATGTTGCTGAACGTTAGACTAAAAAAGCGCAAGAAAACGTGGACTGTGAGTCCTGCCAGTCTAAATATATGGACATATGGACTAAATTTCTCCAGTGGTATCCAGCTGAAACATAAATTCTATGTGACAAGAAAATGCAGTTTTGCGTTGTCAACTGTTCAGACGGTGATGCGAGAGTGGAGCATCTTTAAAATTTCCACTCTGGAGGATAGTTTCCTTTTTTTGCATTTTCAACCCCAGAAACAACATTGCCATCTAAACGATATGGACATCTGATAAAATGTTTTGGATTTTTCACCCCCGAGCCTTATCGTGTAAACAGCACCTAAGCAACTGCTAAAAAGTAGCCTAGCCTGGCTCTGCACCTTTGCTAAACCATGTCAGTTACTGGTACGTGGCACAGCAATGTTGCATGCGTCATCTGCATCCGTCTCCATAGACTTTTAATGGGATGACGTCATCCATTACCAATACGAATTATGGGCTGTGTGCATCATGTCGGGCATATTCAGCTTTGTGGGTAAACAATTCACACTTTTGTTTGTGTTCATCAACTTTTAGATATTTTTTTTCCATTGATCACTTCCCCTTTTAATTTATTAAACTACTAAAGCCTATGGATTGCATGCACGTATGTACGTTCCTGTTAAACTACGGCTCAGTAAGTTAGGTGACGTGTTCATTAGCAAGTAAGAAGTTACCGCAACTTTAGGTAATACTGAAACTGAAATGAAAAATAAAAAAAGTTGTATTAAATGTTTCAAGAAAAGTTCTATCGTGTGTCTTGTTCTGTGTTAATATTAAATACAGAATTAGCAGATTAAGATTCTAATTTTAAACTTAGTCATGGAGTCTGTATTTAATTATCAGTTGAACCACAAGGGAATAATGGTTTTTCTGGCATTTGTCTAAAAACCATGAAGGCAGAAGAGAATTTGATGTTCAGCCCCCACTGCATGTAGTATATTGTGAATGTGCAGCGTACTGTAATTAGCATAGACTCGTTTATGTTTTTATGGACTTGATCTGTTCACACTTGGATAGATTACACAGTGGACGGGACAAACAATCAGCAAAAGCCAAAGTATATCCTGAGTGAAGGATGTCTTATCAGCTTCCCCCCTGCTGTCATTCTCACTGATAATGCTTTCCTTCCTCCCCCCCTCTGATCTTCTTTCTTCCGTGCATCCTCCTCCTCCCACGTTTCTCCTTCAGCTCCAATTTTCCATCCTACATCTGTGTTTCTCTTATCAAGCCAGTCAATCCAGGATCCAGGATGCCCTTGCCACAACGGAACCTGCAAAGCTGAAAAAGCCTCAGGACAGAGTGGGCTGCATAAGACACTAACAGTGAGCAGATTAAAGCTCTATTGGGTAGCAGCCTTGCTTTCTCTGCAGCACTTGACCCTGGCACATACACCTCCCCCTTCTCCTCTACCTTTTTCTCCTCCTTAACACCACCAAATGAAGTGTCCTCGCTCCCAGCTCTGATCCTGAGAACTTATGACAGCCAAAGCCTTCCTTCTCTCTGATGTAAGCCCTGGCAGCAATAGGCTAGTTTACAGTTCTCCAGCCCTAGCTGCAAGGCATCGTCAGAGGAGAGACAAAAGCAGTGTGACTGTGGTGAGCGGAAAGACAGGACGTAAGAGGAAAAGACTAAGGCTGCTTGACCTTACCTGTCTGTCCCTGTAAGTGTTCCTTAAGGAGAGAAACACTGCTTGTCCATTGCGGGATTCAAGAAAGGGAGGGCAAAAATAACACATCACAAAGATTCTCAGGGAGTTTAAAGTCTGCATTGGACAGTTCTTCGCCTATCTTTAGTAGTTTAGCCGGGACTTCTGAAACAGTTATTTAAAGACTGATAAGACACTGACCGAATGAATCAAGAATTAAATAACTTGTTGCCAACATCCAACGTTGCACTAGTTTCAATCAGGAAGCAAGGTTTTGTTTTTGGCCAGACAATTTATAATCTCAGTTTTATCTTGGAACTACACTTACATATCCTCGCAGATTAAAGTTTTTAAGTGGTTTCTTGTGATTACTTAGCTATAAGTATATTTATTTGCAGATTTTTACATCAAAATCACCACAATTATAAGTGGGTTTAAGTAGGACATCACACTAAGACGTAGCCGTAATCATAACAAGTTGATAAGAGACACGTAATAGTTGTAAAGAAGCGGCCGTCTTTTAAACTGACAGCTGTTGATTGTTGAGGAAAGTGACAAGCACAGTGCAGCTATAAAGAGAGATTAATAAATGGTTCATTTATATTGAGTCAAGTCCTGGAGATGCTATTATTAGGGAGAAAAGGTTTGTTGGAGGAAACATTTTGCGCTACAGCAATGAGCACGGTGACTTTGTCAGTTCCTCTGTAACAGACATTTTATTTGTTTACTGATCTGACTGGCTACCCAAGACTTTTGGGCATTAAAATATGAGCTTCAACAGACGGACCTGCTGAGCAAATGTACATTTCCTGGTTGTACACCTAGATTTCTAGCCTACCTGAAAAAATACACCAGTGTCCAGCTGCGACAGAACACAGGTATAGGGCTGGGGTTCAAAGACCCCACCAGTATTAAAATAACTGCTCTGTGACAGGTTAGGCAGCATGGTGGTTTGTGGTCAGCACTGTTGCCTCACAGCAAGAAGGTTCCTGGTTCGAGCCTCCACAGGGGCCTTTCTGTGTGGAGTTTGC
>JBAMYA010000010.1:7262973-7276934 GCA_037176975.1 Arrhamphus sclerolepis
CCGATCTCCTTCAGTAAGCCATTTTCCTCATGCACCGAGCGATATTTCACAGCTCACATTTTACAGATGATTTCCAGATGGGTCATAGAAAAACCTTCTTGGCAGCTTCTTTAAAATGAGACTGCACATAATGAATATGGCTTACTGAAGGATAATTCACAAGCTTGAAGAGTATCTTCACTCTTTGAAGTACGGTATACATGGGTACATGGAGGGGGAGTTGATGTTTACAATATTCATATTCCATGTGCAAGCACATTGCTGTGTCTCTTTCAGCTGCAAACTAATGACACACAGCTGCAAAGTGAAATAAAAGAAATCTGTCTGTAAATATACCACATGTTGACTTGTATGAATGCTGGCTGTAATGTAAATTGTTTACAGTAAGACATCTAAATGAACATCAGAGATCGTGCCATTATATCCAATCATATCATATCCACCATATTCAAGGGAATGCCAAATAAAGACAAAAAAATAAAGCTCACAGAAAGCTATGAAAAATATTTTGAAAATAACTAAAGAACAACTATATTTTAAATTTCATAACAATGAAAGTGAATGTGTGAGATGGACAAAATGGAAATGTTCTGTCTTTTAAGACTTGCTCATGTAGTTTTTGAGTTCCATTAACATCTGCAGAGATGCATGTTCAGTATTTATAACTATTTTTCAAGGATCATTGAGATGTGTTGTGACATGTTAGTGATCATTGATCTGTAGGTGATTTATGCTTCAAGTCAAACCAACAATGTATGTTTGGTGTAGCTGGGAACGCTGCGTTGTAACCTCTGCCGTTGCCCAATGTACCATCAGTCTGATGTAGACCAAACCAACGTAAAGAACTAATGGGACTGGTCCACTAGACAGCATTGTATATTCTTCTACATATTTCTAGACGCTATTTCTTCTTTGCCATTTGCAGACCAGATAGAAATCTACACTGATCAGAGACCATTATTTCCTCTCTCTGTTACCAATTTTGTTATTTGGGTTTTGCATATCAGCCATTACGCCTCACAGCAAGAAGGTTCCTGGTTCGAGCCTCCACAGGGGCCTTTCTGTGTGGAGTTTGCATTTTCTCCCCGTGCTTGCGTGGGTTCTTACCGGGTACTCCGGCTTCCTCCCACAGTCCAAAGACATGCTTGATAGGTTAATTGGAGTTGCTAAATTGCCCCTAGGTGTGAATGGTTGTATGCATGTGGCCCTGCGATGGACTGGCGACCTGTCCAGGGTGTACCCTTGCCTTTCGCCCAAAGTAAGCTGGCTCCAGTAGACCCCCGTGACCCTGCACAGGAAATAGCAGGTATAGATAATGGATGGATGGATGGATGGAATGGCTATGTGACAAAAACGTCCTGAACTAGCAGCTGAAGAACAACCAACACAATTTAAGTTTCTTCAGCCCAACTCCAAAACTTTGCTTGAATTTGATGTTTGAGCATCAGAAATCACATTCCAGTGCATAAGTCCATCCAGATCGTGAAAATCCAAGCATCCATGAGGAAATAAGACCAGTCCAGCCTCTCCCAGACCATTTCTGTTACTGGTAGGAATGTACAAAAGCCTGACGCTATTTATTACCATCTCAACCACCTGTGAGGGTTTCAGAGGGTGGCTGTCCACAAATGTCAGGAGACATTGCATTCCCTAAAAAACTCAGCTCACTGAGACCCCCATCTACTGGTGCATAGCAACCCGAAGAGTTCAGTACGAATGGAATTAAATAGTTATAGTTCGGTAGATCTCAATGGCACAAGCTGCTACAGAAAGTCTAAATATTCATTCACTACATGACAAGTTTTGTTTTAATTATCATTTCATTTTTTCCATGTTCTTGCTTCGTTTATTCTGGCTTTTTTATATGCATCTTCAAATTTTATACTTCTGTGATAATCTCACTGACGTTTCCTTTATTTTGATAGAAAATGTGTTAAAGATGTTTCCACACATTAGTGGACATAGACACCCCGCCCCCCAAAAATGTGTCACATCACCACTGCCAAAGACTCATCAAAAATGAGTCTTCTCCTGCGCTCACACGACCAGAACCATTTCTCTAATTCCAATGCAAATCTGATCTGTCATGAAATCAAAAGTGACAATTAGGTTTCTTTGTCCCCAGTTTTGTTGCTCTCATCAGTAACACACACACACAAATGTGCAAAGAAGTCAAAATAGGCTGGGAACAACTGGCTGTGCATTTGTTAGTTTCATTTTACAGTATTAAAAACCAAAAGTCAATCGAATTTAATTCAAATTTTTTAGTAAATGGTTACTGGTGCAATTAATAACACTCTCAGACACTAATAGTGAGTAATACTGTAATCCTCACATAAAGTGCACTTTCTTGTAACGTGACGGAACATTTCATTTTAGAATATAAGACACTGGTGATCCATCTACTGTTCTGTTCTGGTCCGATCCAGAGTGCAGAGCTTCCTCCCATTACAGCCTGTGCAGCCTTTACAAGACCTCTTACAAACAGATTATCATCAATCCACAGTGGTAAGGCAATCATGTCTCCCTAAGACAGATTGCTCTGTTAAGGTGCTCCATAATTTAATATCCTACTCGTTCCTCACCCCCCCCCCCAACTTTCCTCCTTTCATCAGCCTCGCAAAGTCACGCCGAGTTCCTCAAAATGTATTAAATTATGATGTGTCATGAAAATAATTCTCTTTCCAGGTTATGAATCACATGACAGATCCCTCTCCAGCCTTACCTTTGACACACTGTGTGCACATAGTCTGGTAATAGATTAAAATTAGCTTCAAGCTCTGAAAATTATTGACCCCGTCCCCGTTTTTTCCGCTTTCCAGCAGCGATCAGTTTACAGAGGACCCGTGCATGCTAATGGTAAACGCAGGCATGGAGGGAGGAGGAGTGGCGGCACCTTGCTGTCAAACTAGCCCGTTAGTCTTTCCTAAAAACTTTCTTTGAGCACATGAGAAATGAATTGGTGGGATTTCATTTTCACCATCACAACACTGCATCAATGAAATGACTTGTTGGTGCACTCTTAATAATGTACCTTTAAAAATTCATGGACAAAATTTGAATTTATTCAATTTTTAACACCTACATTCATTATTAAGCTCTATCCAATGAATATTTCACACTAATCTTATTAACAGGATAGTGTCTGAAGACTTTCTTTGCCACACACCATATTTTCTTTTTTTCAAAGGTTTATGCACAGTATATCCATTCCAGGGTAGAGGAGTCACACTAAAGGAAGAGACTCGTAAGCATGACACCCATATATGAACATTTCTGTTGGAGTCTTCCCTTTAAAAGGGGGCATGTTGTTAAAAATGTATTTTCTGTGTTTGACAGTATATACTTGGGTTCCTTAAGGGACTACTGACTCCAAAATTTCAACAGCCAACCAAACCAGCCATTTCCAACTGATGTGATTTCATTAATTAAGCAATTTGTAGCTATATCAGAGCACTGTGACGACAGAGCCAAATCAAAGCCAATCTCTTCACTTCCATGTTAAAATGTCCAACTCTGCAGCAGAAATAAGCATATTTACAGCCTGGTTCAAAAAACAGCTTTAGTCTCCAGCTATATTTCACAACAAATGCACTGGGGGTAAATTTAATTGTACCACATCAAGTAAAATTAAGCAACACATTTAAGTATAATTAGGAGCGTGGGCATTTGATTGGTGGCCGGCATAGCCAGTGGCTAGCTGTCATCACTTCTGTTATTTAGTGCGTAGCGCTACCCAGACTTCTGAGCATAGGTTTGGAGCTATGAACAACCAAACAGAGCAAAGTCATTACTATTTCAAAAAGAATACCTGCTGTGTCATTAATTGTACGAACAGACCACGGCAACTGGCCGCGGGTTGATCTGGAAGGACCAGAGCACCCAACCAAGCGTCAGCTAAATGCAGCGGCCATCAGAAATGGCCGCTGCATTTAGCTCCCCCTCCCCCGGCCTTCATTGGTGTGGCCCGGCTGAAGTCTGAGGGAACTGGGGAGTTGGAGCAGATGAATGTTGAGTATCAGTCATTTTTACAGACATTGCAATAAACTACAGCAGATGTTGTATAAATGCAGCTTGAGTTATTTGTTACCGTTAATGCTGAAGGTTTCTGAATGCAAACGTTCTTTTATTAACATGCACGATCCAGTGCTAATTAACCACCAAGCTCCATTTAGAGTATTTTATTAATGCCTTCCAACCTGCTGCAGAAAAAGAGAGGCAGCGTTCTTTCTTCCAGTTCCTGCAGCTTGCCACTCTTTATAGACCTCACATGCCACAGGCTGTTTTCTCTGAATTCTCACTCATTTTTACCCCCCTCCTTTCAAGTGTCTTTGTTTATGTGGCGTTATCCTCCTTGAGGGTCAGATCACCTGCGTTTGTACACACAGGTCACATCAGTGGGGAGTTGTCACCAGCTCTCAGTGTTTTCTAATGAACTCCAGCCGTTTGACTGACAGACGGGTTACAGGCCAGAAGTAAACTGCCGAGCAACGTGCCAAGCTGCCATGTGTGCGGCTGATTGGATACATGCTTAATGAAGCGATACACATAAACAGTACAAAGTGTCACAGACTTGTTTGGGGGCGTGAAGGAGAATGCTGGGACTGTGAACGCATGTATGTTGCATGTAAATGTGTGTGTGGTGGTATTTACAAGGCAGGCATCTCTGTCTTTTCTGTTTATTGTTTGTAGTTTATAGTCTATTAGACTGAGGTCATGACTCCCAGTCAAATCAAACACAAAGAGCAAGAAAAATATTTGAAATTACGGGGCGCTGGATAGCTCACTTGGTTGTGCAGGCGTATGGGTATGGTTGGCCAAGACCAGGTTGTGGCATCTCTGGAGACCAGAGGTGTCAGACTCAAGGCCTTTGGGCCAAATTTGACCCGCCACTTCATTTATCTTTAATCTGGCCCACGAGAGCGCAAAGATGATCATGTACTTGTAACTAGTAAAAATGTCTGAGGAAATTTCAATGCCACTGTCCATTTGATTTGGTACTGAAATAAAAAAATAAAAAAAGTGGAATAACGTGGAGAGTAGCTGGTTTATGTCAAAACGGCATGATGATGAAATATTTGCTTAAGATTTGACAACAAACATTACTAATTTAATTTGTAATTTTATGTCTGTTGCATAAAAAAAAAAGTGTTGCAAAAAAATTTATATTTTCCAAAAAAAACATTGTTAAAACATCAACATTTCATGACTCTATCCATGCATATCCATGACTACATTTAAAAGTTTTTAAAAAGTTTTGGTTGTTGAAAAAATAAAAAATAGTCATGAATGAATAAATACAACAAAGTTAGCTTCTTTGGTTTTTTTCCAAAAAAGTCAACTTTTTTTTTTTTTTCTTTTAGGTTTAACAAGAGAAAGAAAAAGTTATTTTAAAACAAAAGTCTAAATTTTATGATAAAGGTCACAATTTCTGTGAAATTAGAGCTTTTATGACAAAAACAAATTCACTGTTTTAGTTTACACCTTAGTCCTGGAACTCATGGGAAATCTGACATCATAACTGGTTAAGAAAATAAAAAATAACCGTCCCTTTAATGGTAACCATGGTGATGATATGGCCCAGGATGAAAGAGTTTGATATCCCTGCTGTAGACTAATGAAGGCTGCTAATTGTAGAGAAAAATCTCACCAACTGTTAAAAGTAGCACAAATTAGCACTACTAACACTATCTAATATTTGCTCGTCTGGTCATTCTTGTTTTCTCTCCCATCTTTACTTTCTTCAGTATTTTAGACGCCTCTACGATGATGTCCACTGTAACTTGAAGCAGTTTCATTGCTGTTGATGAAACTGAAGAATAACTGATCTCTGCTTAAATCCCTCTCTGCTGTCAGAAGACCTTGCAATTCCTAAAAATAATCCAATAATCCTTCAAATAAAGCCAAAACTGATATTTTAACATGAATTGTAACTGCTTTAAGCATGGGAGTGGATTGATGATGCTCAACACTCATGTTGCAGCCGAGCACTGACATCCCCACCCCACGAAGCAAAATCAGGAAGTAACAAAACTTGTAATTCCCCAACTGATCACTAGGTGCTGGTTCCAAAACAGAACAAATCCCCATTAAATAAACATCCTTACAGCCTGATGGTAAGATTAATTCTCATCCTGGTCAAAATAAAACCAGTCAAGCTAAAAATGTCTAAATGTAACTGCTTTTGCCCTTTTCTAACATGGGGCCACAAGGAAAAGGAGGCTTCAAAAGCACAAATTATTCGTTCTCTAGTTCTGCAGTCAAATCATTGCAGCCAAGAGTAATTGATGATAACAAGAAAGCGGGCCAAAAATGCCCTGTCTTGAAAAATAGAGAGCTGTGATAGCCTTGGAAAAATCTTTCAGCAAACAGTTTAAAATTTATTAAAAATCTGTTCATACATCTGAAAAAGGAGAGGTGAACGAAAAGCGGAGTAGAAATA
Organism: Arrhamphus sclerolepis; assembly: GCA_037176975.1. Taxonomy (NCBI): domain Eukaryota; kingdom Metazoa; phylum Chordata; class Actinopteri; order Beloniformes; family Hemiramphidae; genus Arrhamphus; species Arrhamphus sclerolepis. Next base: position 7,269,416 of record JBAMYA010000010.1, read on the forward strand.
TCACTAAATTATGCACTTTTTTTTGCAAAGAAGAATGGGTAAAGATCTCCTGACAGAAACTGAAAACTTTTAAGGACAAAATATTCCTGTTTTTAGTTATGCAGGCTCACGATGCAATGGATTTGTTTGGAGTGTTGGTGGGCACATCCTCAGAAATGACTGCATTACACACGTTTTAACGTGGCGGCTGGAAGATCTGATGTGACCGGACTCTCACCGTCTCTGACTGAGGGATCTTAAATACCCTCCAAGATTGACGTTAAATAATCATTTAATCATTTTTGAACAGGGACAGACAGGATGCATGAGAACACAAATGTAACAAATTAAGTGAAGTAACTCAAGTTTATCTGACAAAAAATAAATAAAAAAAGAATAAGAAAAAAAGAGAAGAAAAAGTTTTCATTTTCAGGTCTATTGATCTGAGCCACTTGGCAAAAACTACAAGGCTGCGCAGCATCTATTGGGCCCAAGATTGTGGCATTACATCTTTACAGTACATTCATTTTACAGCGTGAACTTTTGTCCCCGCTGTTTAAATGTAGTCTCACTGGTGGAGTCGACATCGAGGGCTGCCCTTGAAAAAGCATCGCTCATATTCTTCATCAAAACAACTCTTTTGGCAGCCGACTCCAGGGAATCCAGGGCAATATAACAGAAAACAGTCAACATCTCATACTTTTGCTGTTCTTCTGCCAAGCTTTTTTTCCATCTTTCTTCCTTAATGATGAACACTTTAACCTCAGGTGTATAGTACCTCAATCTATGTGGCTTTGTTGCCTTGTCAGTGTCATGACTTTGAAGTCATATTCTATGTTGCACAATGCTCATCTGCTTTCTTTTCATATTCCCTTATTTATTTATTTATTTATTTGCCCATGGCAGTCCAATATCATTATTTTCCCCTTGAACGAAAAAGAATGAAATGATGATGATAAAAGAGGAAATTGGGGAGGGGGGTAAAAAGAAAAAAAAAAGAAAAGAAGAAACCCTGCTCTTGCCAACACTTTCAACAATTCGTAACGCGTCTCAAAATGGTGTTCCTCTTTCAATTATTCAAAACCAAACCAGAAAAATCTCTCCAAAGATGACAGCCCTGACAAAGCTGGTCTAACATGTATCAGCTTCAAAATAATTTGATGCCAGTCCTTTTTTATTTGTTGCTTATCGAGGATCGTGGTGCAGGAATTGATTCACAGTGGCATGTGTTTTTCTTTGCGGAGACAAGGAGAGAGGAAATGAGAAAAAGCTGTGATTTACTTAGAAAAAGTCCTTTCATTCTGTTCTCCACTTAATTGGAGGAGCCCAGCTTTACATGCCCGGCAGGATTGTTTGCAGAGATAGACTTTCCATGTCGCTGTTTCCTTTAAAATCACAGGGTATAAGGTTAAATTCTACTGAATTGGCAGCTTGTGTCTGACCAAGTAAAAGGAAATAAATTCAGACAATTGAGTAGCCAGTGGGGACTATTTCCTTGCCGGAGGCAGCTACTGATCTGGCTATATGATTGCAGTTTTTCTATGGAAAGTCGACACTGCACTCAGCTAGGGATGACCTCTACAAAGTAACTAAAGTTTCTCATCAGCACTGCAGGTGCCAGATGTGACCTTATACAGAGATACAAGTCGCTTCCTTTAGTCATAAGCTCACACAGTGTCTAAAGTATTCCTCCCTCTAATGTCTGTACCACAGCTGCCCCCCGCGATGTCGCTGCTGCTGTGTCAACAGCAGACAAATCGCTCCAGTCATCGCCGAGATAACTTCAGATCTCTAATCAGGAGATAATGAGTGTTGTCAAGGCAACCACAGGAGTATACTTAAAACATCATATCAAAGGGGAAAATGTGTCATATTTTTAATATAACTTCCTCTCATAAGACATTCACACAAAACTATTTCATTAACACCTTGAAGCAAACTTCTTTTTTTCTTGTACATACTGTCTGAAACTGAACATGTTAGAAGCATAAACACAACAGAGGATTCGTGCTTGTTGGGACTGGGATTGCATTGAAATTGATTAAGAGGCTTTTTTGTTTTTTCAGTGATTGAGATGCTGCCCCACAATCACCAAAGCATCCTCCACATCGTCTCCACACTTTGATCCTACGATCCAAGTACAGTAGGTAGAACCTGGAACTTGGCCATCAGTTTTCAGGTGGTACTAGCAATCACTCCGAATAATGCCACAACTTGGTTTTGTGCAACAGCAGCTTGAAGTTGGACCATCACTGGGCCACAGGTGACCACTGTAGCAGGGCCCATGTCAGCATCTGGGGGTACCAGAAGCTTAAAATAAGAGTCAATAGCAAAAAATAAAAAAGCTGTTTAGCATTGGCAAAGAAGATTTGGCAAATCTTTCATGGGAGCAACCTACATATTTAGCTCTGCTGCTCATCTCGCACCAGATAAACCTAATAAACAGGTTTACCAACAGTATAAGATTTATTGCCAAAAATGATTGTGACAACCAAAGTATAATCTACCAAATGCCCTTCCTTTTTGTCCTTGGTTTATATCTGTCTTTAAAAAAAAAGTGTTCTGCCAAATGATGGCACTAACCATTATTATAAATGCAAACAAAAAGTCACAGCTTTGTAAGAGTTGTAGTTGTGGTTAAGTTTGTCATAAAGTCACTTTATGACAACAAGTTTTTAATCTTTGTCAAAAATTTGGGATTTTGTAGAAACAAAACAAAAATTTGCAATATTGCAAAATTTGTGATGTTCAACAACAATTTTTGTTATTTAGACAATCTTCAACTCTTCTGGATACATCATTGTGATAAAGGAGGCACTTCTGAAATCCCTATAGACCAGCTCCAGGGCAAAGGTGGAATGTTTTGATCTTACAGCATGAAAGGCTAAATAATGTCTGAAAATACTGTTGTATGATGTTGGACTCTTATCTCAAATAATCTGGTATATAACTTGAATGTGGCATTTGGATTGAAGTCTTGTGGACGTAAAGCATATTCAGCGTCTGTGTCAGAAAGTTCTCAAGGATTAAAGACAACAAGGGAGGTTTCTGTCGTTACACAGCAGGTACCTGCATGATCCGTTTAATTCCTGGTAGCGTCTTTAACCACAGTAACACCTTATGTTGTTATATTTCAGTCATCATCATCAACTGACTAAAGACATAAGAAATCCTCTCAACCAACCAAAGAGTGGACTGTTGATCACCTCCAGTGTCATTCTGAGGTTTCCCTTATAAAGAACGACACTGCAGACTCAAGTCTCCGTAGGTGAACAATCGTCTCAAAAGTGGGTCAGCAGAACATAAAATAATCTTTGGTGTATGTGGGGAGTTTCTTCATCATGAATAAATTACAGCTCTGCTTTGTGATGATGCTGGGTTTTCCACACTGATTTTTTTTTTTAGTGGGACTATAACAGGAGCTCCCCACCTGCATTTTTTAAATTTTTTTATAATCTGTCAAGTTTTACTGGAATTACAATGTTTTGTTTTTCAAATCTTGTTGAAATGTTTAAGATAATTCAAAGAATCTCTGCAGGTTTCTTTGTCTTTTTCTGCCATTCTTGACAACCTAAATTACTTTGGAACTTGGGAAGTGCATTCCTGGAATGTCAGTTGTTTCCATGGTAACCATTGGCTGCTTGTGGGTGGAGCCCAAAGTTGCATCAAACCTGTTCTGATGTCATGTTCTTCGATGTCATGTTCTTCGATGTCATGTTCTTTTGATTAAGAATTCATTCTTTTCACATCTGTTGGCAAGAGCAGTTCCAGAGAGCAAACCTCGACAAAACTCCTTAAAAATAAGATTAACGTCTTATTTCAAAGAATAAAGAAAATCGATACGGCTATCAACGAAAGACACGTCATAAAACTATTGTTTGAAGACCTTTTTCCACGCGATTCAAAGCAGAAAGGAAACATGGAGCCTCAAATGTCTGGTGAACCGAAGGAGCAGAGAGAACCCCGTAAACTGTCGTATGCAGAGATCGTAACCAGAAATTCCAGATCAAGAAAATTTACTCCTGGAAAAGTAAGTGACCAAGGATTTTCTTCGCCGAAAGTACCTGTCGTTACTTCTGGTGGCTCGGCTGTGGTTGAAAAACCCAGCCAACCATTGGTGGTCCTTACAAATCCAGTTCCCGTATCTGAAAAAAATTGTGGATCAAAAAATTTTACACCTGGAAAAGTAAGTGACCAAGGATTTCCTGCTCTGAAAGTACCTGTCGGTACTTCTGCTGGCTCGGCTGTGGTTGAAAAGCCCAGCCAAATGTCAAAGACAGAACCCAAGATGGTTCCCCCAGCCTCTTTATCTGAAACACATGTAGTAACTTCAGACACGAAATTTGATGGAGAAAAAGTGGATCCACTCCTGAGAGACCTGCAAAAAAAAGTAGCTAATCGGGGGCCTGTTGATCTCAAACAAGAATATATGCTCACAATTTCACTGTCTGAGTTTCAGAAAGTCTTGGACAACAAGAACGAGATAATCTCGGACCTTGAAAATCAAAACGCCACCCTAAAGAAGGAGAATCTGAACAACTTGAAGAAAACGCATGAAGATGATTTGTCCAAAGATTATCAGTTAGATTTAATCTCTGAAAAGGACAATCAACAAAAGAAGTTACTTGAGGAGAATATGGCTTTAAAAGATGAGCTTGAAAAACTGAAACAACAGCTAAACATCCAAAAATCGCTGGCAGAGAAAGAAACATCCCTTTTGTATGAAGAACTGCGCAAAAAGGATGAGGTTCAGACAAATACCAGCAGGAAAGTGAGTGAGCTGGAAGCTGCTTTGTCTGCTGAGAAGACCAGGACAAAGGAGGCTGAGGCCTTCTTAGCTCAGAAAGACGAGGAAACCAGCAAACTAAAGGCCACTCTCATCCAGATGCAGGAAGATATGAGACAGCAAAGACGCCAGTGGGAGGAGGACAAATCCCATCTCCTGTCTGAACAAATACAAACCGTCTTCAGCATGAAATCAGCTGCACTGGATACCCAGAAAGTCCTGGAAGATGAGATGCAGCGGTGGCAGAAAGAAAAGTCCTGTCTTCTGGAAACAATAACCACCTTGAAAGATAATCTGAAGAAAGTGGAGGATGAAGGAAAAACAACTGTGGAGAACTTCATGGAGATAATTAATAATCTGGGAGAACAATTGAAGAACCTTCAAAAGCCTCCAAAGAAGAAGTCTTTCAAGGGGAGATTTCTGCAGATCTTCAAAAGAAGTGAACAGAGGTCACCTCAATCAGGTCCCTGCTAAAATCTTCAACTTTTCTTTCAAACCTGTGCGTGTGAATATGTGTGTGTGTAGCTGGTAGTTAATGAGAGAAAAAAAAAACGGGCAGCATGAAGGTCAACTTGGTGACCAGGTTGAAACTCAGGCTGATGTGGGTTTCCTCCAGGAACTCTGGTTTCCCCCACACGTGTGAATGAGAGTGTGAATGGTTGTTCTCCGAGGTTGCCACCTTGCCGCGGTGGAGAACCTTGTGTGTTCCAATGATCCTGAGAGCGATGCCATCCGGAGCTCGAGCTCCTGGTAGGGTCACCCATGATGGTAAGGTCAAAGGGGAGGTTCCAGACGAAGTGCGACCTAAAAAACTGTAGAGTAAATATGACAAAAAATTTGTGCCACTGGGAAGTAAATTTGAATCCTTCACATCTGAATGTGAATCATTCAGTTTGAATCTGAATTGATCAGTTTGAAAAATTGCTTTTAAAATCTGAATCTGAATGGACTAATTTGAAATTGAATCAATTGGTTTGAATGTGTATGATGATAAAATCAGAACTGTATTTCATTTTATTGAAAAATTCAGCTCCCTAATTCATTCTCACTTTTCAATTTCACTTCTCTCCATTCAGATTCAGTTTTTCAATTCAATTTTTTGTGACATGCATCCGGGTCCTGACGTCAGGCAAAACTCATCGAACACAGATGGGAAGAAGTTGATTTTACAACAGCAACACATTTCACATTGTCTTTACCTGCATAAACACCTGCAGGGGTGATGTGCAGTGATCAGCAGCCAAAGGCTTGGGTTTGTGTAAAGAAAGAAAGAAATAAATCACAACATGTATGACAGGAAATGTCATAAAATGATGTTCTCCAGGGCAGCTGCTTGCATGTTGCTTTTCGAGGCTCTCAGGAAACGACGTTCATGATACTGTAACATAAACAGTTTGTGGACTTTAGCAGCAGCAGCTAATGATCGCTCAGTGTTTCATCCCATACAAGTAATTAATGGAGATACGACGTGTCCAGTGGTGGACTGGCCAGCCGGCATACTGGGACAAACTCCGGTGGGCCAACGCGTTCACTCCTGGATGCGTGGCTGGTCTTTGATGCCAAAACTCCAAAATCCGGTCAAGTCCTCCTCCTCGGTCCATTAATTATCATTTTAATAGAAGATCGCCAACAATCAATCAGTAATCAGGAGTTCCCCATTTCTTTTGTAACACATTCCTGTAGTTTTATATGGAGACAATTCAGAGGTTGTCTCGTCAGCAAGACACCTCTGAAAGTTATTGACCAATATTCCCCCTTCGTCTACCTGCTGGGCCCAGTGTCCAAACTGGCCAAGAGACTTCCAGATTCAGTCAAAGTTGACACAATTAAGATGGAGACATTGGTCAGTAATTGGTCAGCAATTTTCAGACGTGACAACCTCTGAATTGTCATCCTATCAAACATAGGCTATAAAAATACAGGAATCTGTTAGAAAAGAAGAGTAGAACTCCTCTAATAAATAATTTCTGATTGATTGTTGGTGATGTTACATTATAAATTGATCATTGATGAACTGGGTGAGGGGGAGGACTTGACTGGATTTTGGAGTTTTGGCCAGTAGACCAGCTACTGCGTCTAGGAGTGATCGCGTCGGCCCACTGGAGTTTGTCCCAGTTTGCCAGCTGGCCAGTCCACCACTTAAAATGTTATCAGAATTAAGGTGATTTCTGCTGAAAAAAAAGTATTTAGGGAGGGTGGGGACAGTTGCAACACTTTCTGCATATTGTTCGTTTTCTCAAAGACCTTTTGTAATAGAAAGACAATTAAGGCATTAAACCCAAATCTGTCACCTATCAACCCATACTACTACAACATGTATACATTTTATAAAAGGCAAGTAATTTATACTTTAATGGACACTGAGAAATGTTGCAATTGTCCCCACATAAGGGGACAGTTGCAACACTTATGAAAAGAATAATAAAAAAAAAAAATCATTCTTGATGATCATTATTCACATTTCTTTTTTATTTAATAGTGACCTGACAAGTTCATTGACATCATAAACAATTGATAACAAAGTTGAGAAAGCAAAATTGTAATAACACTAACAATAGTAACAGAAATAACAGTATTCACAATAAGCACAAGTAACATCCTTAAAAAAAAAACACAGATAGACATCTATAACTTATTAATTTAATAAATTATTTTATTTATATATATATATATATATATATGTATATATATATATACACAGGACTGTCTCAGAAAATTAGAATATTGTGATAAAGTTCTTTATTTTCTGTAATG
>JBAMYA010000010.1:7282253-7306925 GCA_037176975.1 Arrhamphus sclerolepis
TTAGAGGTGCTGATTCTCATCCCAGCCGCTTCACACTCGGCTGCAAACCGCCCCAGCACATGCTGGAGGTCCTGGCTTGAAGGATATGTGTCTATATGTATGTATATATATGTATGTATATACATACACACACACACACACACACATATATGTATGTACATATATGTATGTGTATATATGTATTATAATTTGTAGCAAATTATAATATATCTGTTACAAATAATAATGAAGGCTAAACAAGTTGTGATTTTGTGAAAGTTGTGATTATTGAGGCAAACACACAAAAAAATCTTTTATTTGAAATTTAGAAAAAAAAAATCCAAGACTCTATCACAAAAGATTCACTTTTTATGACAAAAAGTTGCAATATTGGTACATATTGCAACAAAGATTTGGGATTCAAGGATAAAAAGTTTCATTCTCCATCATTAGTCTTTACCAATTTGTTCAATCTCTGTTCAATTTGTGGTTTTTTTTTGGTTTTCTTCCAGGTCTTTCTGGCCTTGGTCACTATTTTAAAGTATTTGATTTCATTCAAACAAAGTCTGAAATGACCCATTTTACTATGCAAAAATCTATTTAAAAAAAATTACCCATTTCATGTAATAACAAATTGGATAATGTTTTTATCTCTATATATTTTGATTTGAACAGAATACGTAGTGTTCCCAATGGACTTGTGTGTTTAGAAATAAAAGCTACTTATAAAGGCTTTACTCACTTTTTTAAGTATGTAAATCTATACGAAGAATCTGCATTTAGATTTTTATACCATGAACCTATTGTGCTTACTCATATGTATTTAGTGACTATGTCTGTGTCACCTGAGCAAAGCTGTACTGCCCTCAATATACTTATTTATACTCATTTCATGACTTCCTCTCAGCTCTGCCCTTTTGAACTTTAATTTTCCACCAGTATATTTAAACAAGTACAGTAACAAATTACACAACATCGCTCAGTAAGGTGTGCAAGTGCACAAACACATTCACACGTTTAATTATCATCAAGCTCATGGAATGTGACGTGAAAAGGGAGTTCAGAACTAAAAGCTGTTTTCAGATACCTACCCAACAATTAGTTTTGGTTTTCATAATGAGTAGGTAGTTCCCAATAGAAGTCCAGCTTTTTTGACCTTATGGGAAGGAATAATAGCCTCATTAATAATGACTTAATGAAATTCAAAATTTCCCCAGGTGTTCTTTGACTGACAGGTAGTTTTACAACAGATGAACCCCCCTTAAACTTATGTAGGCCTTGCAGTACAATGTCATCCTCTAATTGGCAATTTACCAGCGTGCTGAATAGGCTTCCTTTGTCAGTGCCTGTGAATGTATTAGCAACAGTGTTTTTCAGCATCCAGATCCATTTATTAAAAACCTGTCTTTAAAAGAAAGAGTTGGGTTTGCAAATAGAAGCATATGAAAGGTGGAAAGCCTTCTTTGGGTATTGTGAAAGTTGTGTAAAAGGGCTCTTAGAAAGACAGGGGGAGGAAGGAGGCAAAGAAACAAGACAACAGGTTAGAAGAATTAAACTTGAGTCAAATAAATTTGCTTAGCAGATACTTCCACTGAAGAAGGCTTTGCTGCATTGCCAATTCAACTAATCTCTCTCATTTTTTGTTGTCCCCCTCAACCATTCATTTTTAGTGCTCATGCCATCAACAAATGATCCACACATATATTGGTCCAGCCAGTTCTGCTTTGCACTAGCAAATCACATGAAGCACAAGAAGAAAAACAAAGAATAACATTTTGTTTTAAATAATCACATTGTGCTGGTCCCAAGCCCAGATAAATAGTATCAGAAAGTACATCCGTCGTAAAACCTCTGACACATTAATATGTGGAACGTGGTGATCTGCTGTGGAGGACCCCACAACAGTGTTATGGCTGCTAATAGTTCATTGATACAGTCTTCATGGTAAAATAAATGAATCCAGCTAACTGATTATTTAAAAAATGTGACCTATATCAGACTCCAGTGTGAACTGGCTTTGTCTTTGAAATGACCTGCATGTGAAGAAGGACGAAGTGACGTCAAACGCTGTGCGTCTAGTGCAGAGAAGAAATGCAGCAGCAGCATGGCTAAAATAATGGCAGCTTATCTTGTTGCAAATCAAAATTGGAGCTGAAAAGCTTCTGGTTACTGAGAAACTCCGTTCAAAGACGGATATCTGTCAAACTGACGACAGATATCCAGTCATGAAAATAAACAAAACAAACTGCCACAGCCCAGAAACTAACCCCGAAACTGCAAAGACAGCTGAATGATTCCAGTTCACTGGAGTTTAGGCCCTCGAGAACCTGGATTAAAGAACACTGTTCCTGAATAAATTCGATTAGAAAATTATTAATCCCTTGGGGAGTTTTCCTTATGAAAATTAGGGATAAAATCAAAATGATTTATGGCAGTTGTTACGTAGAAACACAGACTTTTCCTTGGATAAGCTACCTAGCTAGAGCTAGCATTAGCGAAAGTTAAACACCTCTGGCATTGCAAGTTATGCTATGGAGCTACTGAAAACCTCACCCAAAGTTAGAACTTCACATCTAGTGCTGGGTAGCTAGCAGTACCATATCTTCATGACTTCAGATATGCTAGACAGCAAATAATAGATCTGAAATTACATAGTGCTATAACTATCTATGTAGAACACTAGATCTAAAGTTATGCCTTTCCAGATCAATCTAATTCAATGTAAAATAATTTAATCTTACCCTAGTGAGCGTGTTGATCCTGTGCTGTTGTGATCCGCAATCATGTCTATAAGATTAGGCTTCTCATACTAGCACAGTCATATGTAAATGGATGCCTCCAATTTAGCTTCATACAAATTGTATCTATTTTAAGAGTTTGTACAGATCTCTCCATGCCACATTTACTGTAAGGCTCACTTGGATGTTCCTCAGTGAAAGGTAGTCGTTTTTGTGTCCAAAATAGGCAGAAAGGTTTTCACACAAGCATTAAAAAAATGTAAAACAGTAGACGATAAGTAAGAGGGGCAGGAGTGGTTGTGGGCACCAAACTGGTTGTGAAGACTATTTGTGTAGCAGTAACTACTATAATCTGATTCTGACTGTTGTGCCACATTTTATGTACTTGCCTGTGTACAGATTTTATGAATATATGAAAGTCTAAGAAATGCAAGATAGTCATGAAGCTTTACAGGTGCCTAAATAAGATCAAAATTAAAGCTCTTTTAAAAGATTGGTCTAATCCCAACATAAGTCATCAAGTAGTGGAGTGATATTTACTGCAGCAAGCAGTGCTGCAAGAGTGACTTCAAATATAAGACATTCTGCAGTTTATTGGAATTTGTGCAGAAAAATGGATTAACTCTTGATTGAATCTTTTGATTTTTAAAAAACAATTTGGACATCTTAACATCTTGCAACAACAACCTACCCCAGCAAATATTTTGAGTGTTCACCCATCCCTCGTAGTTGTTAGTCACTGAAAAAACTTTTCTAACTGTGAAGTAATTAAAAAAGAAGCTGGGTTGCCAAAGTGGCGTTGAAAGTACACAGTAATATCTGCGTTAAATTCACGGTAATAGTGAAGTGAGTCAGTTGCCTTAATTAGTTTAGTCTTTCTTCTACCTACCTCTCTTGTGGAGTCATTAATGTTGACATGAACATTTTTCTCTCATTTGAATGGGTAAATAATGAAAGCAGGGTGACAGTTGGATGGTGAGCTAGTTGAAACTTTTTAGAGCAGCAGGAAGGCAGCAATTAACGGCAACTGACAACTCAGAGGGACACGCTAACACACATTAAGGCACTCAACACACACTTGAATATATTCACTACTAACACACAGACCTACTGTTGGCAGACTTGAGACGAACAAAGTTCTTGGAGACTTAAAGAAATCAATATGTGGTTTGTCACTCTTGATTTTTGGATATCTGAAAGTTTGGCTCCCATGGCTCATTTTGATGCCTGGATGTGTCAATGAGACCTTGGTTTGGACCTTCTTTTGTCAACGTGATAAACCTCACATCAAAACAATATCCATGCCATCTGAGAGATAGATGGTTTACTGTGTAATTAACAAATGAAAGCTGTAATTGTTATGATGCTGTCCTCATCCAAATGTAGCAGTGATAATTAATTTTAGTGAGTAAAATAACCTTCATCAGGGAGATTAACCACAATCAGGTAAACAAAACCTTTGTCTATTATTTGTACATAACTATTATTGATAGATGAGAAAACTTTGATTTTTCACAATCAGTGTATTAGCTTTTCCATATTACAAACTTTGCTTCATTGATGTACTGTATCAAATTTAAAGGTGGAATCCTTAAAAAACATCATGTACAAGCGATGTCCAGAATAAACTGCCAAAATCAAAATCAAAGCTTAACCTGAAGATCTTCAAGCAGCTCATAGCTCTTTCTCTGCCTCAGCAAACTCAAAGCACTGTGGTCTTATTCCTCTCTTAATTGAAGATTGATTTATGGGTAGAAAATCTGCAAGAAGCCTATCCTTCATCGTCCTATCTAAAGATTGGCGTCAACTAGGAAGTAAGTTTAGCTGCAGCCGGGCATAGCCCACGGCTAGCCTCCATCACTTACAGTCTTGATGCTTAGCACTGTTTTTACTTGATTTCTGGGCTGTGAATAAAGACCTAACACAACATAGTCATTTGACCACAGATCAGGCTGTTTTTTCTTCCATGGTTTGGAGGTTATCATTGCCCTCATATGCTGTCCATGGCTAACAAGAGGACACCAGCTGGACTGTATCAACTGGGTCTTTTAATTGAGTGACTTTCACCTTGCTACATTTCACTACACTTCCAAGTTGACAAACCAGATTACTAACCAATGACATATGAAACAAGCACAGCCAGAGCAAACACAAGAAATAATGGAAGTCTGCTTGGTAATTAATTCATTTATATATTTTAGTAATTTATCTTGGTGTTTTCCAATTCCATTCAGTTTGATTGATGGCCTACACCAATAGGTTTGCCTGACCTGCGTGCAGCTGCAACAGGCATTGGGTTGTGAGCAGCAGGCCAACTGATGGCTGGTATCAGCAAAGGTCCTCGTTTCAGCTCTGACAGCAACTGAAACACATTCTAGTTAGCTTCTAGACCTGCTCATTCCACCCTTCTGCAATATTGTGCAGTGCAGTACAAGAACAAAAGAGCATTCCAAACCATTTTTCAGAAAACCAGTGCATGACATCACAGGGGGCTTATTCAGTTCTACTTTTATAATCAGTTGGCAACATTTGTGCTAATGATGTCTTATGCAGCACCAGAAGATAACTCTTTAATCTCACTGCCAACAGCTGAATATCCAGAATGCTGAGATGTTTCTTCACCGTGAACATGTCCGTGATTGCAACATCTGTTGTTCACTATCACTGCAATGCTCCCTCCTTTTAGTTTTGCCGCTCTGTTTGCAGTCTCACTGTGCAGTCTGAAAGTTTGATAGAGAAGCCCAGAATACTTTCTTGCAGCCATGTCATTGGTGAAGCAATTTTTATTTCTGCCAGTCCTGATTTATATTCATGAGTGCACCAAACTCTTCCATTTTATGTGCCAGTGATCTCACATTCTCATCAGTGAATTCTTTCAGCAGTACAGCCTTCAGATTACATAGTTTCAAACATCAGTCAGATCAGAAAACAACAAAAAAGTAATGCCTAGAAAGGCACAACTTGACCATCTATTGGTATTGTTTGTAGTTAAAAACTACCAAAACAAACAGGATTGAACTGGATAATAGTTTATCATGAATTGTATTGTATTTAATTGAATTTTTACTCATTTAAAAATACTTTTATATCCAACAAGGGTGATAGAATAAGAAGTAGCAGCTACAGTAAGCTGTTGCATGCTCCAAGCTTTATTCCTCACACTTCTTGCCAAGAGCTATCATAAACACATCAGAAAAGAGTAAATATTTAGAGAGATTGAATTGCATTGATCGGTTGGCCTGAAAAATGACTCCAATTAAATTATAATTTCACTCCATAACTGCTGGTACTGCAAATAAACATCAACGTGTGGACTAGTTTGCCATATTTCAGATAAGTGAATGTCAGTGCTGTGTTTACATCAGTCACTGATGCAATCTGAACGTATCTTACTGCTTAGGTTACTTCATATTGGTTAGTTTCCTGTCACATTAGTAGTAGCATAAATAAGGAATGAAATGTACACCATAAATGTGAAAGAAAGGTAACACAATGTTCTCTCCGGTCTTATGACGATGAGCATTTGTCACATACCGTGCAATCGCCAACTCCTTTTTGGTCTTTTTGTTGTCTGTATCCAAATACAAGTAAAGTGTAAAAAAGCTTAAGCTGTTCTGTGATACATAGCTGGAAGCCTGTTTTAACAGTAAAGCAATCCTTTTCCAACAATTTGAGTCATCATACACCCTTCTCCACACACTCCATTATGTTAATTTTATGTCAAGATATCAAATTAGTAAATGCTCATTAACCTTAGTCTAATATATATGATGTTGAAAATTCAATATCCAGACACCTCAAACTGAAGCACCTCAGCAAAGTATGTCAGCAGGAAAGAAAGAGGGCAAAGAGAAAGTTGAGTGAGTGATGGCTGGCAGAGCCAGAGGGAGGACAAAACAGAGCAGCAAGTGAGGAAAAATGGAGGAGTAGATGGAGGCTGCTTGATTGGAAAATGGATCTGTGACAAAACGCCACAGCTTGGAGCTAAGATTAGGATTCCATCTGTCTTGAATGAAATATTCAAATACATGCTGGCAGGAGGAGGCATATTACTAAAAGGATGGATGTGCAGAATGTGTGAAACAATGACAGGCTCTTTACATCCAGCCGGGTCAGCGCTCACCCAGACTATTATTTAGCTTGTAGAAGAAGAGCTCATATGTTCTTGCGGCATATTCGCTGTTTCCTTTGTGAAGCTTGTGATAACAAATTAATGTGTTGAAAGCTCTGCTTTGATGCACAGTCACTGCAAACAGTTGTCCATACATATATATTTTGATATCATTCTTTTACTGTTTATCTGAGAAATGTTGTGGATTAAGAACCAAAATACCAGCTTAATAAATGCAAAGCTTTTGCTGTAGCCCCCTGTGACCCTGTTTTGGATATTACATTTGCTCCAGGAAAAAGAAAAATCAGCATTAGCATGACATGAGAAAATTTGTGCCCCAGATTTGTTGTTTATGTGGCTTTGAGTGAATGCTATGGAGATATTATCTTGTAATGCCAATAACTTGTCAAAAAAGGATAATATAATGATGAACCCAAAATATAATGGGTTCATGTCTGGGGTGTGCACCAGCTGAACTACCTGCTGCTAGTTCACCCGTCTCAATGTCCCCTTCAAGTTCAAGTTGTCTCTTCTAATTCTTCGCCCCTTCACAGTGTCTGCAAACACCAAACAGTTTCACCAGATGACCCAGATGATGCATGGGGTTTAGACCAAGGAACTAGAGACAGTCCAGCTGGTGTCCTCTGGTTGGCCCTGACCAGTAGCCTTCCAACAGGACCGAAGATAGCTGCTTTAGGTGGCTTTGCTTCATCTCCAACCCTTCTAACCCCCAGTCACTGTGGTCTCTTAGTACAGTTAACAGCACAACAAGACATATTATCTTAAAGATTAAAAAAACAAAACAGGACTAGGTTGTGCTGGGTCTTTATTCACAGCTCAGAAGTCAAGTCATGACAGCGCTGGACACTTAAGTAACTAAAGTGATGACAGCTAGCCATTGGTTAAGCCCGCTATCAATCATAAGACTATGCCTCTAATGATTCATACATTTTCTTTCCATATACAGATTACCTGATGTGTTTCCAAAAAAAAAAAAATTGAAAAATCACCTCCAGCACTACTGAAATGTCTAGAAATGGAGACCAAAAAACAATTTTTTGATTCAAGCTGTAAATGTGTATTTGCTACCCAAGTTTGACTAGCTTTGACTAGCCAGCCCCCAGTGGGTAGTTGAAAAACTGCAATTAAAGCTACATACTGGTTAGCATCAAACCAGTAAAGGCAAAGTAGCTCCTTAGTTTTTCCTGTTTGTTTTTCTACTTTTATTTAGTGTTTAGTTTGCAAACAGTGTAAGTGGTGCACTACCACCACCAAGTGGTATGGAATCGTTGTTTGCAAAGTCAGTGGAGCCTTCCAGTTCTGTCATTGTAATGTAGCACAATGTCTGAAAGGAGGCAACCCTTTTACAATTCCAGCCTCTTAGGTTTTACCTGAACCCTCACGAACAGAAACCCTATAGCTTCCCATGCATAATCTGACCCTCAGATACCCTTTCAGATTAGATGCTTAGACACGATTACAACAACAATAAAGAATGACAAATGCTTTCTCCTGAATTAAGGACTGACCCATTCTCTCCCCAGACCTTTCCTTTCTTTCTTCCTCACTACAAAAATACCACAGTTCTTCCTTCATTACCACAAAAGTAAGGCATTTAAGGCATTTAATGAGGTGGTGAGTTGTCCTAGATGGACATAATTCTTAGGAAACTCTTCTGCTGTCTGAACACAACTGTATGCCAAATTGTTGAAGGATCTTCTCAGTCCTGGGCTCCTGGGCAACATCATTAATCTGGAACTTTGTGTTTCTTGCAGCACATACACACACTATGAATGCGCTCTGTATTTCACCCAAATTTACAGACTGTCCAAGTTTAGCTCTGTCCAAATGCTGAGTAGCTACTGTAGATGAGATTTCTGAATCTGAGGCCAAAAAACTGCTTAAAGCTCTCCACTGCAGCGCTCATAAATCTTGACAATGGTAAGAAGGGAAACATGGTGGGAAAGCCTAACAGGTTTTATGCAAAAATAAAGAGAGAACCCAAACTTGTTCACACAAATTCTATGTCCTGTGTGATCTTTTAGGTTAAATGAATGAATGAATCATATTTTGTGTATGTGTGTATGTGTGACATTAAAGGGCAACTTGCAGGTTAAATCAAAAACTGAATGAATACTTGACCTTGTCAGAATAAGTCTTAAAAACATATATCTAAAAATTACTTAGTAAAACAGGATGTAAAACAGAAATTTTAATGCAAATGCGCCCATATTAAGCTAGGCTCTGACAGCAGCCACGTTCCCGTTAGCAACGCGTCATATGACGTAGGCAGAGGCAAACAATACGATCTCATGTTTGTTAACTTTAATTGTGGGTGGATGGAGTTGGGAGAACAGTAGTGAGAAAGAAGTGAACTGATGATGGTGAATTATTGTGTTTGTGCTGATTGCACAAATTCATCATGTCCATCATTTTCCTTCAAGGAAAAACAAGGTTTTTGGACCCTGGGTCCGTTTTGTGCAGGTGTACAGAGCAGACTTCTGATGCATCTGTCACCACACACTCGGTCGTTTGAGGCGCCCATTTCCCTCCAGAGAGTTACCTGGAGATGTTTTGGAGTCTCAGATGAGATTTAGGAGGGAGGACCATGCGAGGCTGATGATCGATGCTGTTAGAAATGCCTTTAACATGCAGGTTCTTAGCATTAGCTATGCCGGAGCATCCAAATCACAATGACCGATTATGATGACATCACAGCAAAGACGCTGCATGTGTGAGTTTCCTTTTCAACCTGTTTTGAAAGAGCAGACTTCAAATTATATACCAGTTTTTAAATTGTGTTAATAGGCCAAGTAAAACCAGCTCAATAATGTCCGCAACGCTTTTCCTGAATATACTACTGCAAGGAACAAGACGAAGTTGTGGGGCGCAGCAACAAGACAAATACAGAACCCGATCGTTTTAAAAGTTGAGAGATTTGTGATATTTGGTGTTTGGACAGTGTAGTGCGGTTGTTTTTGTTGTTTGCGAGATAAAACGAGGTGATCTCTCAGTGTGGAATCTGGACTGCAACTCAGTTTTGAGCCGCAACAAGCTGAGGGACTGGCGGAGCCAGAGTCTGATCCAGAGAGCGAGGACTTTGATTATGAACTAATTGTTTTATCATTAATGTACACTATGCTGTATAGTGGTGTCCAACCTGCAAGTTGCCCTTTAGTGTAATGTAAGTAATATCAATTAGAAGAATAAGTTTGCATAAGCTAAACCAACCAAGCTAAAGAGCTAGAGAATAAAGCTCCGCTAAGTAGCACTTAGCTTGTGCTAACTAATCACCAGCTAAATGCAGTGGTTATTTCTGAAGTCACCGTGATATTTGAAATGAGAGTTCCTGGTGTGATCCAGCTCCTAAGCTTCTCTGGCATGGTTTGGTTAAAGGCTAGAGCCTGGAATATGTTTGCTGTTTACAACACGCATGCATCATGGTTGGCATGCATACTGTGTGTTCATTTAGCATCTTGATCGTGTATGTCCTCCAGAGAATATACAGCGCATATGTGAGATGCAATATCCACTTGAACGCTAGAGGTGCTTTTGAAAGTAAGTGCAACAGTTGACCACAAGTGAACTGTCAAAGCTCTTCTGCAGAACACGACCTTTATATACAACTTCTTCCTGTGTGCTGGTGTGGTGGTAGTCTGATGCAACAAGTCATACAACAACAACATTCCATCATACATACGAAAAATAATGTCAGTGTTTCTCATCAATTTACCACATTGGTAAAACAAGACAACGTTGATGACACTGACGACATTGATTTTATTGTTTAACGTAACATCTCCAGTGATACTGGTGTTGTTTTTTCTGACTGTGACCGCAAGATAAAACAAAAGAATAACATCTTGTATTCTGCTGTTGTCATACAGTTGTATTCTTGACTTTGGCTGTGCATTCAGCCCCTAAGTGAAGGTATCTGGTACTACACACTCTGCTAGCATAATATAGAAACAAGAAACATTTGCAACGCAGCTGGTTGTGAACCCAAATTGATTCAAACGCATAGTCAAAGTGCACGTATGTCCTAGGCCTAAAGGAACCAGGTGCCACAGAAAGTCATTCCAGAACTGTTCCAAGCAGAAGGCCACTGGGACCCATCGTCACCAGAAAGCTTGCCCAACTGCAACGGATCTAACCCTGAAAGCGATGTGATGTAGGTTATGCTGTAGGGTTAACACCTACAGTGTAGCTATGGCGTTGCATTGATGCAAAAGTATCAATTAGCCATAAGAGAAAAGAAAAGAGGCTTTAAAAGCACTCTTCAGAAAACCTAATGGTGGCATCATAGGGGCCCAATTCTTCTTATACAGTCTATGGTCAGCAGTTATTGGTCATCAGTAATTATCTATCTCAGTCTTTGTTTCTAAAAAGCTCCTCAGACTTACAATAAAAAGGAGAATACAGACTGAAAAGTTTCAGATTTTCTGTCTCTGTAGGACAAATATGTTCTTTGTGTGTCAGATGGTCAAAAAATAAGCTGCAGCCACTAAGCTGTCCTTGATCAGCATTCTGAACCCCCATGTTGCTTGTTCATATGCTCATTAGGTTGTGATAGTTGAACCAAATAAAAGTATTACTTTTATGTAATAAGCAGGAATGTGTCATTAAGAATTTGTAAAGTGCTTTGTGAAAACCTTGACAATGTTGAAAAAGATGGACCATTTAAAAGCCTTTTATAAAGAGAGTCATCCCTGCATGCCTAAATGACAAGAAGATCTAGTTTTATAAGAGTGACAATATACAGTAGTATATAGTTACAATCATAACAGAATACATAATATTAGATTCTGAAGACCACAGTACAATGTGAATTTTTGCTTTCAGCATCATTGTACATGTTTTCATTGTTAGTCTTAGCAATTACTTAGAAGTTGGAGGATGAATATGCTGATGCTTCTGTAGGAAACTGGCACCTAAATAGTGCTCAGTATGAAAAACTGTATTTTAAGAATATTCACATTCTCTCCAGTTGCATTGTTTGCCTGCGCCCTCTGGTTGGTTCAATTCATCAAGGCGTTAAAGGTGGATTGTGGATATAGTGATTTGCATGCTTTAAAGTAATTTAGAAGTGACCTTCAAAGAGAAGACAAAGAGTGCAAAACAAATAAGGCAACCAAAATGTCAGGTCTGTTGTGGGAGATGGGATGTCATTAAAAGATGCACCATAGCAGATCCACCTTAATTCCAGAGAATGGGAATGTATCAACAAACAACGAGTCTCATTTTCCGAGCAGTCAGATGAGATGCAAAAACATTTCTGAAAAGATACGAAGAAAATGGTTTGCTGATATTTTAAATGTCATTGGATAATTATTTCTTAGGTAAGGGTTTTTGTGCAGATTGATCATTGTGAACTGAGTTTTATCGTGTATTTTACATTAACAAGACTCCCAAAAAGGTAAACAATGACTATCAACATTCTTAATTTACAAGTTACCAGTTCACCTTGAGCTCATATTTTGAGCATTTTGTCTCAAATCTATTTTAACAACAATGCATACACTTCCTAAATTGGCCACTTGATTCTCTCTTACAAAGAGTTTCATATATTTTGTACTACTTTCTACTCAAAAAGTCAAAAAGATGTTTTATGTATGCACAGTTGACAGATAAGATGCTTTTTTCCCCACTAAGTCTGAACAATTCAGATGTTAATTTGTATAAAAGAACAGTTAAAGTCTGATAATCACTATCATAAGAATATTTCTTGGCAGTCACAGTTACTAAGGGCCATTGTAAAAAAGAACTGGATGTCACCCATAGGTTTTCTACAGAGATAGCCAGTGGAACATACCAACCACAGATGCTATTTTAGCTCAGCTTAGCTCAAATTTAGCTATGATTCTGGTTAAAGTCTGATCAAGCTGGAGCCTCAAGAAGACGGTGCAAAATGACTGCATTGGGACCTCCAATGAGCCAACAATGTTTGTAACAGCTTGCTTCCCAGCTTCTCCAGCTCAGCCACCCTCCAGGTTGGCCTTTTACAATATAACATAACATCTAGACAATACCACCAAACATGTATACCTTTGTGGCTTGGTATCATTTTGGTACATACAAATCTACCCCCCTATACAGTTTTCATTAATGTGAAATCTGGCTCTGGAGGCTAAAACCTTTTTGTTTGTTTGTTTATTTCTACTGCAAAGTTCAACATTTTAAGACGTAGATTAATAGAAAATTCCTTGCTTTTGGAGGAAGAAATTTCACAGATCTTCAATTATCTTCACTTCCTGTATTTTCACTTATTTATTTATTTATTGTTATTTATTCATTATTTAGTCTGTAAAAGTTATCAGCAGTTTGTGAAGCTCATCTGCGGTGAGGCACAATAAAAAGTTGTTTATCATCATGTTAATTCGAGACGGCACCTATTTTGTCTGTAATTGTGACCTGCTCATCCTTAGTCACCACGCTTCAAAGACAGAATCAGAAAGCTGGTATATTTTAAACACATTTACAAAGTTTTATCCATCAGTGACAGTAGCCATCACTGTGTTAGAACATCAATAAGATGAATAGATTTGATCTCCATGCTGGCAACATCATTAGTGCATATCGCTCTGAACACCCACAGCAACTTTCTCTTGATGTAAACTTGACACATTAATCCAATGAATCGAGAAAACCTTTATGGTTAGCGGCCAGGTATGGTCAGTTACATTTGATGATAATATTCCTGTCTTCTTTTTGCCAAACAATATGAAGGTAAAGGGTATATTTCAAAGCAATGAATATGAGCATTTCCGTGTCTATCCTCCAAACTAACTTCTGAGCTAAAAGTGAGCTTCTGCTCAGCTTGCCTGTGAACTTTGCAGCACATCATGACTTCTTTTGGAAAATTCATATAGAACTCAATAGAAGTATGACTGTAATGATTTATGCCACAAAATCTTAACTAAATTATGTTAGTAACTAGTTACACTATTTAAATTTTTAGCCACATGTCTCAGCTGAAGGAGTCGGGAGCCACAGATAATCATTTCAGGGGTCTTCCAAGTGGGATTACACTGGGACCTGCATTCTCAAATGTTGTTTCAGCTAAGCTAAGCTAAGCTTCAGTCTTTACCTTTTCCAGACCAACCACAGCCGGTAATGATGGACTGACTCAGCACACGAGCACAAGAAAACATTCTCTTTAAATTAACATTTTTATTCAAAACTCAGAAGTTAATGTAATGCTAAGCCCCGAGTAGCTAAAGTGATGACAGTTGTGGCTAGCAGAGTCATTAGTTAGTTGTCAATTCAAATCATTTAACCGGTCAGCTTTATTGCTATATATAATTTTATATGATGTTGTACAAAAACACAGTTGTCATGAATGTCAAACCGAACTACTGAGACCAAAACTGTTTTTTTCTACCAAGCTGTACGTATGTTCTGCAGCAAAGTTTGCCTTTTTAACATGGGAGTGAATGGGGATTTTCCCTGTTTTGATGCCAGCTCCTAGTGGTCAGTCAAGGAATTAAATTTTTTTATTTCATACATTGGCTTCAACCCAGAAGTGGGATGTTTGCCTCTTGGTAGAGACTGACATCCTCACACAACATCTCTTCAAATTCAGCGTACTTTTTCATTTTCCAGCCAACATACTGTTGGATTTGTCCTGGAAGAGACAGGTCAAAGAAACAAACACTGATTAAAAATATCTGCATCATATAGATCCTAGCATTAGTGTACCTCAAGCTGCACAACGTTTGGCACTGGGTTAGCCTGCATGTATCTAGCGAGATAACCCACAAAATACATAAAAAGCCATAATTTGGTTTGAAATGAAACCCATTAACAAGTTTCTCCATTTCTTTTTCTTGATTACCAAGGTGAAGACAGCATTCTAAACACAGGATAACATCTACTACACGCTCTTTAGTTTTCATGCTAACATGCGCTAGCTACCAATAAGCATGAAAATATTCAATAAACATATCTGGTCATAAACCAAGGTAAGAAATTTGCGAGTACAAAACCAGAACATCATTTTGACATCCTACAAAAAAAGTTAAATTCATGTCAAATGCACATTCACTTGTTTTCCATTCACAAACTATTATTGCTTAGACAAGAAGGTGTTTATCTAAAATAGCACATTTAAGTAGAATTATAATAACGTGTAGAAACTGGTAAAAAGAAACCGATAATTGCTACTTTTAAAGGGCTTTGTAAGTTGTTCCAACTTTTTGTTATTGTCCATTTGTTGTTTTGTTTTGATATTTTTCATCTCCCTTGGTAAAAATCGTTTACAACCAGTCAGCAGCCATGGATCACAGATAGCAGAATTATGTCAAGGTGAACAATTATCATTTTGAGATGAATAAATTAGAAGAACGTAATTACCAGCCCATATTGAGTAGATGCCAACCTAAATGTTGGCATTTCAGACGTGCAGATTTAATTACGGTTCGGGTGATTTGAGAGACCATTCCTGACATTGTTTGTGACAACTGCGAGGCTGCAAAAGCGGGAGGGTGGAACGCGAGGTGAAGCAAAGGATCAATGGAAGCCGTAGAGCCGAGTCTCAGTGTCAGACTCCTGCGAAAACCCAGACAGCAATCACTCACATATCTCCTGAGCAAGACAAGGAGAAGGAATACAAAATGCATCAACCATGAAACAGTTTCAGATAAGAGCTTAACATTTTCTCTATTAATTGTTTTGGCATTCTGGTACTTTCATGTTGCCATCTGGAATCTGTTCAGTACATGACTCGCCCATGAAGCTTGAACATGTAATATGCAGCATCTTAAGAAAACCAAGCACAGTCGGTGACAAGTTAAACAATCCCAGCTCGTCTGATTAATGTTTCTTTAAAGAGAATTTCTCATCTTTGATGGAATTGCTTTTTTTTATGCTCTTCAGAACGCAACTCCCTGATGTGAAAAGAACCTTGTATCAGTGTCATAAAGCAAACTAGATGACGGTTAATTTGATTAACCTTTTTGTTGGATGAAATTAAGTGAGAATTTGCGACTCAGAAGATTGAAAGTGTTGCTCAGCCATCATGTCGTTATTTATCTTCACATAATGTGGAAGTGAGCAGATTTAATATGTGCCTTTTATAGAGGAAAGTTGTTCCATCAAATCACCCTGTTTGTTCATGCTGCATATTCTGAGGCAAAACCAGACACAGAAGGGTCGGTGTTTGATGATAACGACGCTTTAAATGAAGCAGGTCAGATGACTTTTACCGGATTCAGTAACGTTCAACAGAGTTGTTGAGTATATTTATTTATGTGTTTGCACCTCAACAATGACAGAGGACAAAGTTAAAGACTCAAGACACTATTATGTCTGGGGGATACTTTGTCCTTGGAGGAAATGCAATGTACAACACAAAGAATGTGGAAACAAGACAAGAAATGAGAAAAGGGAACCTAAAAGTATCTCAACAGTCCCCACGGGCCCGATGGAGCACTCACTGCTGCCAATGACCATAAATCCAGATCTTGCCTCTGCACTATAGGGTAGCTCTGTGCCTACAGCTTCCCAGTGTCTCCCTCCCTCCTACTTCTCCATTTTCTTTTGTCGCTACACTTTACCTGTTGGTGAAGGCAAACTACATGCTCCATATCAGTGAGGGAGAAGCGAGGAGAGCAGCCAACTCAAAAGGATGTTGATCACTTGTGCCTTATCACAGACAGAGCAAGGCCACCCCTTGTGAATTAAAGGAGAAATAGTATCTCACTCCCTCATTTTTCACTCCGCAGAGATGTTTGGTTGCTCCTTTTCTTCTGGCTCCTGTGCCACAGAGATAATCCAGGCTCATTCCAGACAGCAGAATCCATCTTTCTCGAGGTGTTGGACCCCACTAGTCCTTGGCTCCTCCTAGGTCATCGGTGCCCAAACACAACCAAAGTGCTTCAAAATAGAATCGCTTTGTTGCATGTGAGTCTCAAGTTTCTGTAAAAACAACTTTTTAATAAAACTATGATACATATTATGTCCTAGAACAAGTTTATAGATGTGTGTGTGATATCTGATTTATGTTTTCATATAGAGAAAATCGGGAAATAGTCACTTAGTCTTTTAAAATTGTGTGCATGTGATGGACTTTTATCCTGGCACAATCACACAGACTTTGCATCATTTTTACTGGCCAACTGTAACATGTCACATATATTATATTTTTAAAAAAATGGACAAACTCCCTGTGACGTCACCCTTAGGTTTTGTGAGAAGTATTTTTGAACCCTAACCCCAACACTCCCATACACAGTTGTCATGAGTGTGAAACTGACTTGCCTTTCCAGAAGTGCTCCCAAGTGTCCCAGTCTGCGGTAGACAGTCCTTCTCATCTGCATCAGCTGGGATGTTGGACTGGGAATGCCTCAGTGTTCCCCCAAAGGAAATGGAGGAAGTGACTGGGAAGAGGGAGGTCTGGGCTTCTGCCCCTGACCTATACTCAGATAAGCTGAATTGCATGGATGGATGGATGGGTGGGTGGATGGATGGATGGATGGCTGGGTGGATGGATGGTGGATGAATGGATGGATGGGTGGGTGGGTGGATGGATGGATGGATGGATGGGTGGGTGGATGGATGGATGGATGGATGGATGGATGGCTGGGTGGATGGATGGTGGATGAATGGATGGATGGGTGGATAGATGGATGGGTGGATGGCCTCTTGGAAACAACACTGAAATATGCTATGGACAGAGTGGATGTTAACAGTTTGTAGCCATCTCGTCGTCTGTTGTGATGATCAACCGTTCTTCATCTGTTTCGCTTCGAGGTCCATGAGGTTCTTCTGCCATCTTCCAGGCACTGCTCCTTTAAAGTCTAACCACAGAATTGTAATGATAATTTACCTTAGTTGAACTGTTGCTTCTAGTTAAGTCAGAGTTACAGGGAAACATCAGTGGACCAGGATTCTTATATAATTGTTAACGCTGTGGAGACTTCAGGAATGATTTGTTGTGGCTTTGGTGCTTCCAACGTCCTGTCCTGTAATTAAACGACTAGGAAAATCTTTTTTTTTTTGCTAACATTTGTTGGTCTCTGACAGGTAACAGTTTCTTGTACGAACAATATTGGAGTAATTTAAAAGGAGTTTATGATACACAGCGAGTGGCTGCATGTCCCTCGATCTGTGTTTAAAGAATATAGTGTGTTTAACTGCATCCAAACTATCATGAAAACCTGGAAACTCACAGGTGTAGATGATCCAAATACACAGGTACACAGTGTGAGGCAGATTACTCCAAAACTTGTGTTTGCATGTGTTTTGCCACTTTCTATGCTTGGCTGCAGACGACTGCTTCCAGGCCACTAATTGGAGAGCGAACCACACTTCCAGAATGGCATATGTTTCTGCCTCTAATGACCCCGTGACAGTAGCTCGGTTGCAGGACAGGAGGGGAAGAGGCGCTGCCATCCGACCTGTAAATGTGCCAGAATCCCACCTCTTTGTGAGCCTTTGATCCGGCATTTTGTAGTCCAAATGCTGCTCCAATAACTCTGCATGCAGACCTGGGAGTGTCATATGGACAAGCAGTGACTCTGCGAACATTCCTATTATGGAAAGATGCGTTCTTATTCTGATTCACAGGGCAAAAATCAATGGCACTTGCATTTCCACTCCAGAGCTTGGCCCTAAATTAAGAACATATTCATCTTGAGAATTGGATTTCTCTCCCTACTGTGTCTGCTATTTAAATGTTAAGTGTGGATACATTACTGAAGGTCAAGAGAGAGCCCAAAGCAAATGGTCCGCATGAATGAGACGGAGTAAAAGGGGAGAGAATAAAGATCCTCAGGATCTGAAGAGTCTCTGTCTTTCAGCTTTCAGGCTGGCTCGAGCATGAGGACAGTGGTTTCTTAAATTGGTGCTCCACATTTTTGAAGATTTCTCCATTATAACAGTCACCACACTTCATAAGATTAGCTTGACCAAAAAAAAGAAAAAAAAAGAAGAGGGGGTAAAAAAAAAAGACTGAATAACTTAATGAATGATAATAAAATGGCTCCACTGCAGAAATTACTTTTTAAAATTGCCACCGGTTGGTTTAAGTTCTCTTTCAGAGGAAGGGTCTTTATATAGAGGATGATTCTCCTCTAGAATTTGTTCAAATTCAACTTTAAGTAATGACCTCAGGCTGTATCACAGGGGAAAACATTCATAATGCTGCACCTGCACAAATGCAAGCGTCAGACTAACACAAAACCACATAACTACACATGAACAACAGCATTTATCGGCGTTTCAGCAGGCTAACAGTGTGTTCCTATAAGCTGCTCGTGCATCACATATTATCTCGCGCGGGGTTGTATCTCACCGTCACTCAGAGGTGGCAACACAACAGTTGTGCTGCTGCTTTGCTCTGGGGTTTTTCCTCCATTAACTGCTCCGTGTTGTTCACTGAAATCACAATCCCCAGACTCAGAAAACGCATGCAGATGTGATAACACATGCAGGCAGCAAGACGATGGAGTTTATAGAGAATCATTGTCTATGCATTTGTTCCTTTAAAAAAACACACACACAAAAAACAAACAGAGCTTGTTGAGATTACATTTCTGCTTTAAGATGCATGTATTTAACATAAAAGCACTTTGATGCAGTTCTTTTTGGTCATTTATTTCCCTATGTTCTCCTGCAGCGCACACACACACACACATGCAGATGTGATACATACTTTCCAGTAAGTAAAATACATTTTATAATACATTCAATTTTTGTCATATAGCCATAAGAAGGCAAAAATAAACTGTGCAGCATGTCCTTGTGGCCTTTGCACAAGATTTTTCCCAAAAGAGCATCAAATCCAGTTTTGATTTCAAATGCAGTTGTGTGAAGACTTTTATCCCACAAGGAAGAAAAATGGGAATGACATTACCATTTCCATTTACAGAGGTCACCTTTCTGAAAAATTCAACAGGATTTTTGAAGCACTTAACTGGATTGTTCCAAGGGGATGACACTGTATCAGTGGTTGGACATTTGCATAGGTCGGACGATTTGCTGGAGTTTAAAATCCAAACCAGCAGTGCTTGCCGTTTGACAGTAGAGACTGGAGTGTTAGTCAATATGCCAGTCCAGCCGAGCTTGACCAGCCAGAAACGTTTCTCTCACATAATAAGTCTGGTGCTCCTCCCACTTAGAGCCATTTTTATGGCTTCAGAATGTGTTTAATCAATGACAGGCTTTACAAGACTTATAAAACAACAAACATGGCCACCATTGCATATTGTATTACTAAGTCAATCCACCACTTTAGTTCAAAACAGTCCACTCACGTGCAATTTTGTACTCATACTCACCTGATGAGAGGTTTTTAAAAATGATGAATATTCTGATACATCTCTGGCTTCTCCACTGAGACTTTATAGATTTACCATATAAGTCATCATTAAAGAGAATGCTTTAAAGTAATGCCTCGAGAAGCAGCAGGAGGTACTGCACATATCAGAAGTAAACAACAACAACAACAAGAGACTTTTTTTTTCCTCATTCACTCAAATTTGACCCATATTAGTGTTTCTGAACCAAAGCTAAGATCATTCTCAAGTTTTCCCTTTAATAGGCCACAAAGTCATCTTAAGGGGCAGAAGAGTGCTTATGAAACTCTTTATTAAAGGAGTCATGTGTGACTTTCTTCACAAGTTTACAGAATTTCCTGAGGTTTTGATGAAATGTCACAGGGATGCAGCATAGTATAAGCTCCCAGTCTCGTTCACAGCAGCTGGATTTAAGGGGTGGAAACAGGACTTCAGCGCTCCACCTCCATCTCTCTCTCTCTCTCTCTCTCAGAAAGCCTCGCTTTAAACTGATACTAAAGTTTTACAGTACATTAAGGATATTTTTAAAGCCACTCTATGTAGTAATACCACTTCTGGACTCATGGGGGCAGCATATCAAAAGAAAGTTCATACAGTATGTTCACAGCAAAGACAGTTTTGTCTTTGGCTCTTTTGTCAACACAGCAGATCTGTATTCCCAAGTGGTCGGCAGTGACATTGATCCCTAGAGTTGCCTTAACTAGGCATATAATTATTAGTATCATTATTTTAATTGTGATGTAAGCACTTTTTTTTCTTCCTATTGGTGCACAGGACTGTTGCACCCTGTCTTGCTCAAAAAGACAGTTGGGAAAGGCTATAGGTCAAGGTTTTAGAGCACCCCAATTCTTCCAGTTCTTTTTTTAAATAATCAAAAAGAAGAAAATGATACAGTACAGTGAATCGCTCAAATATTGTAAATGAAACTAGTGAACTAAACTTACTAATTTGCATTTCAGCATCATACAAAAGAGGCCCTTCTTCAGGGAACAAAGCAAATACCAAGTGCCACACATTTATGGGAACTTGTGCAACAGAGTTGGGAAGAACTTTCTGAAAAATATTTGGTTTCCATCATAGAAAGAATCTCACAAATGTGTTCAGTTGTTGTAGCTACCAAAAGTGGCTACTTTGAGTCAAAATTTGGTTTATAAATTGATTCCATGATTTTGTTTTTAACCTCAGTTGTTTATTTGTTCTATGCTTTAATTTCAGAGTACAATGAGACATTAAAATGCACGATTTTAATCAAAGGAAGTGGAAACATTGGCGTGTTCTAGAACTTTTACTGGTAGCGTGTACTGTCCTGCTGCCTCATCCATCTTGTGTCCTATGTTACTATCAATCATTATCTCCTGTTTTGATATTTTTGTTTGGTTTTAGACTAGTTTTCCTCGGCTGTACTTTCAGTTTAGTTTGTTGTGTTATTACAGCTGCCTCGCTGATCGCCCGCATTTGTTTTCCCCCTGAAACCTGACAATAGATAATGGATGGATGGATGGAACCATCTCATCAATCATGCGGTCACTCATGTGAAATGTGTTTCCATTTCTCTTCAAGCATGTTTGTGTTGTCATGCTCATAATCGTGGACGTCCACGAATGTTTGAGTGTTTCGGTCTGTTTGCAGGTTTCTGCTGAAATCACCACTGTGCCTCTGTGGCTTGTTTACAAGATGCATATAGATTTTTGTGTCCGCTAGAATCAAGGAAAAAAAATGATAATAAAACAAAACAAATAAAATGGAAAGTCTAATTCAAAAAATGCATCTTTCTTTTCAAAAAGAAAGATGCATTAAATTACTTTCAGTCTCATCTATATTCATCTTTGGCTTTAAAAACAAAAAAAGTTTTTGTTTTTTTTTAAAGGACAGTACAACAGTAAAATCATCTTTAGCTGCTGTCTGTTAACTGCATCCCACTTTTTTTGATTCCTTGAAAATATTATTTATTTTAATGACTTTAACTTTTCATCAGCTTCACATGGCAAGCTTGAAAAAAAAGACTGTAAAAAAACAAAAAAAAACAACAACTTGTACATCCATCATCTTTCAGTTTAGAGCCCTGAGATTCACCCTCTGAGATGTACTAATCCCCCAATCGGGAGACAGATATTTGCATTTTGATTAGTGAGGACAAGCGTCTCTCATCTCCCATTCCACTCCGACAGCATAACCACAACTGCGCAGATTGAAACTAAACAATTAAATAATAAATTGAATAGAAGGCGGCCTCTATGCAAGGTTTGATGATTACTTTAGAGTATGTTTTCACATCTTTTGGTGCCAAGAGAGAGAGGGCCTTGAAAACCCCTTATCCTCTTGCGTTTCACTTTGGATTCTCTTCCACCTTTTGTTGTGCAACTGTTCGGAAAAGCAGTTGTTTGAACCATCGTGTCATTTGGAAAAAGGCCGCTGTAGTGGAAAAAAAAACAAAAAAAACAAACAAAAAACGTCTAAATTCAAATCAAACCTTGTGGGAGTAGTTCATTGCTTGTATTAGTAAGAGCTCGCCTTTGATGTTCTACCTCCTACCAGGACTTGGATGCGGAGAAAGGAAAGCACCGAATGAAATAAAACAAAAGTTTTCATCTCCCTGATGCCTCGCCATAATTCTGCGTGCCAGAGGAGCTGTGTGTTGTCTCCAAATGTTTTGTTTGTGTTGCATTAATTTCGCAGGGTGTCTTGTTAAGAGAGGAGGGAAAAGAGAAAAAACAAACAAACAACTCCTTCCAGTCAAATCTGCCTGACAAATCGCTTTGTTTGAGTGTGCACGCACGAGCTTTTGCTCACGTGCCTCTCTTCCAAAACTGTGGGAAACGCGCTGCACCGTTCAGAGGATTCAAATCTGATCAGCCTCTGCATGGTCATGTGGAAATGTGTACAGGAGAATATGTCAATCAAAATTCACATACAGGCATTCTATAACTGCAAACACTGCAAATATGGGTGTGGATGAATGGAAAGTGATGTAATGCACCACCATATGTTTGCATAACCTTAGGACTGAGAAACCTTGAAAAAGACAGCTGTTTCTCAGCATGGAGGCTCAGTCACCTTGCATATGAATTCAGCAGAAGTTATTTTGTATAAGTTTTCTTTCATGATCCTCTCATGCTTTCCTTCATGCAAATCAGAGTCTATTAGTTTATTTATTTATTTTTTAATCTAAATCTGAGCGAGACTTTTGGTTGAACTATATACTGTAGCTATCATCTTGCCCCCCCCCCCCAAGTCCTTATCCCTCAGGCCTTTCCGGTTCCAGTCGCTGTTTGTCTTGGGGTATTGTTTTATTACCTTCAAAACTCTACAGGGAAAATCTTAAGACAGTGGTTGCCTAGCAACAAGGACCTGACTGTTCCGCCACAGGAGCGGAGCGGAGAGCGGCCCGGAGCGAGACGCAGGCACGGAGAAGAGAGGAGGGAGGAGGAAGAGGCAGCACTCGGAGTGGAACAGCAGCAATATTGTCACAGCTGGATCCGTGGGTTAGGACCTAGCGGAGCAGCAACAGCACGCTCACCTGTCCCTTTTGAATTGCCAGCAGAGGCAGTGAGAGGTGATAAGATGAATGCGAATCAGTTTATCCAAGGTTATCGTCTGTTTGTCAAAGGGCAAGTGCTTCGCAATCACTCTGTTACAGGCTCGACTACAGACATACTCCAGCTATCAGGAACCTCAATATTGATTCATTATTTAGTGTTTAAAGAACAGCTTTGGGGATTTCTTCTTCTTCTTCTTTTTTTCACTCAAACACTTGAAAGAAGGGGAAATATTTATTAAGGATTTTCAGTGTGATGTATGCAATGCTGTTGTCTTTTGACAGGTTAATTATTATTTTAAAAACTAATCTAACCAGCTGATAGCCATGTTCCTGTGCAGCTTTTATCCCATTTTACAACATGCATCAGAACCATAGTTCTATCTATGCATTTTGAGTGTTCAAACTAAGAGCTAAGGTGTCCCAGTTCACATGCAAATAAATGTAGCAAACAGAACACCACAGATGTCATGTTTTGTAGTTGTGTGCACGGCACGTTTAGTCAGATTAGGAATCTCTGGTTGCAGTAGGTTAAGATGAGTCTTAACAGGTCTGTTTTTGGTCACAATGCATGTTACAGTAAAGAAAAATGAGAATAGATGACAAGCAAATAGCTGTTCACAAAACAGAATGCAGTTCAGTGGTGTTGTACAGAAACATTTAGTTATTAAGTTTGAAATGTCTGGAAACACTGCACAGACAAAACAGCTGGCAGATTTGTTCCAAGCGTTTTCTGATTGGTGGAACTCCTGGAGGCTTGATAGGCAGTGGTAGCAGCTCATGTGCTAACGCTAGCTTTAGCGCATGGTAATTCATCATAATAACGCTGTGGGTCAGAAAACACAATGTAGCTGCATCATTTAAGTTATAACATGAATATCAGGCAGGACAACCTTTTTAATCTTAATCTTGGTTTTATTTTGTTTTTATTTCTTCTTATGTGTTTTTAATCCCTGTTTGTTTTAAATGTCTTTTATCCCGCTCCGCATTTTATTGTAAAGCACTTTGTGATTT
>JBAMYA010000010.1:7327877-7338108 GCA_037176975.1 Arrhamphus sclerolepis
AGACTCCGGGCTGTTTCGTGATGATTGGAGGTCCCTCATGTCTATCAAACACTGATAGACACTGATATTTTTATGCGAGGAGAAGCACGCTGGCTTTCAAGTCCCAAAGCGGATATGTGACAGAGTGCTTGTTTGCTAAAGTGCTGTCGGAGTTTTATTCATTTCCCATCGTTTCTTCACACATACACTTCTGTAAATATTACGCTGTAAATAATAAATATATCCTTGTCGTTTTGCAATTTCATTCATTGAGTTTTGTCAATCCAGTCGTTGTTTGTTGTTTGTTTGTAGAGTGTGGTGCTAGAATAAGCCACCCAAACACACTGAATAAAATATAAAATAAAATAAAAAAAAATGTAAAAACATAAGAAAAAAATAAGAATGTAAAAATTCGGAATCCTAGATTCCGTGGATTAACCCTGCTTAAGATAACACAGTTATGTTATTAAAATGAACTGATCCTCAGACGGAGGTCTGAACCTCTGAACCTGATCCAAAGTCCCTGTAAAGTGTTATGTTACACACTGCAGGTTTTCAGATTGTATCATGTTTAAATTAAATTTAAAGTATAGCATAGCACTTCATTAGCATGACATACTGCAGTTACAATGTTACTATCTACTAACTATCAACTTTCTCCTTTCTCTTACTTTCACTGGCCATTTATGTTGTTTAATCAAAATGTAAAGCCCTTTGAACTGAATTGAATTTGGTTAAAGGTTACAAAATAAAATAAAATTGACCAATTGATAGCTATAATGCTAATTTAGCCATGTGAAATCAGAAGCATTTATGCTAACAACAGTGGAAATAAGAAATGAGCATGTAATAAAGTTTTCCCCTTTGTCAGGGTGCTCCTGTCCTTGTGGTCTCTGTGGCATATCACACTGTTGACAACTATTTTCATTGGACATTAATGAGTTTAATTCTGCATAAAAGTTGTTAATCTCTCTAATTTCTTCACACTCTGATCTCTGCTGTACCTGTCACTCAACAGAGGACAGGGAGGTGCCTGTGGCTACAGGAGAGAAAAACACCCCTGTGGACCAATACTAGTGACACTGTTCAACTTTCAGATACTAGTTTTTTTTCTCTCAGCCTTAGTCCTTAACAGGGTCTAAAAAGTCACTAAATCTAGTGACAAAGTCAACTGGCGCTGGGTTGGAGAGCTGCTCTAAACAGAAATGCAAATTTGATTGGCAGGTAGCGTCAGCAGAGCAGAGTAGCGCTGTGCCTTAATGTTAAATAGTGTTAATTAATGTTGCCCAGAAGATGAAGTGACTCAGACATGCATGTGCAGAACTTTTAATCCATTTGAATTCATTCACAAGGCAGGGGAGGATCATTTTCCAGGGCAGTTTAATCGTTTCCAGGACATTTGACTTTTTTTTTCTCATTTTCCATGTTTTCCAGGACGTGTGGGAACCCTGAATGTGTTTTGAATACATAATGACAGATTTATGTATCTATCATAAATAAATCTAATTTGTTTTAATACTTAAAAAACAGTCCATGTACCTCCATTAAGTTTAAAACCTGTTTATGTTAAATCAATGTAATTCAAATGAATGGACATTTTATGTACAATTGAAATACATAAATCTTAAAATTAGGCCTAAATGTTTCTGCAGGTTTAGCTGGATAAATGGAGTTCTGGCTGTAATGCATCGCATGTAAAGGTGCATAGCGATCCCACAGGTGTCAATAAAGAACCAAAAAGCATTTTAAAGGTGGTCTGATACCCAGCAGTCATTAAAAAGAAAACTTTTGAAATATCACCTCCCACAAATCCCGATTACACCTTTTCTGGCTGAATAAGCAGTCACTTAGATTTAACTGGAGGGCCTTTCTGAGGAAATTTCCCTGCCTAATAACTCACAGTAGTCTCTGTGGCACCCACATACGCAAACAGCAATACAGTACGAAAAGTGAATTACAAGATTTTCACACAATAGCCTTCCACCACAACCAAAAGTATAGAAATGTAGTTAACAGCCTATTTGTATACATATCTTTTAAAACTAAACATGTATTTCATATGCTGGCTCATATATTTTATGTGAAAGGAAAACCTGCATGAATTATTCTGAATCTCATCATCTCCTTAGCTCAAGGTAATACATTACAGTGTCCTCATGCTCTCGCTGCATTCTACTGTTACTGTGGTGACGTGTAGTAAATAGTGCTTTCTGTGTATTTTAAAACATATTGCTTTTTTTTTTTTCTTTTAAATGTCAAGGCTTTACAGGAGCCTTGGTGTTTTCTAGCATGAAATAAGTCAATTGTTAACATTCAAATCCCCGAACTTACAGAATGCCATTAAGTTGTCCATCTTTCTTTCTTTTTGCTGTCAATTAATTTATATCATGCATTCCTTTTTTTGTTTTCTCATTTATTTTTCATATCAATGCATTTGCATTTCAGAGACGGCATACCTTATTACCGCTTGGATCTGCTCCACTGTTGCACCTCTTTCCCCTAAAGGAAGTGAAAAGATGTGCTTGTCTTCTGGACTAATGTGTTTGCATCGAGATGTAAACACACATTAAATTATCACTGTGCTGCTTTGTGCGGACTGTTTATGGAAGCGGGATATTCAGCATATGTTGGAGGTGCCGAGCTGAAGGTTAAAAGGGAAAATTGTGAATAAAAACCAGGGGTAAATGTGTGAAATCTCAGCAATCGCATGTTAATTTTAACACAAAAGGCACCTTCTAACACAGATGGTTTTTCACGAATCAAAAGCATCATAATCCAACGAATGGATTATACTGATTAAGTTCCAATTGTGGAGCTAAAAACAGACTGCACATGCCTCCTCTTGACAAAAGTGAGCGCTCCTGTGAGGCAGAGTAAAATCCCTGCATCAGTTTTGGATTCTTATCATATTTAGTCAACCATTAACACATCAAGCTTCGCTTATCGTTACAAGATGCTTCTGACAAAGAACCTCGCCGGATTTCATCTTTTGACCCTGTCAGCGGATCACACAGCAATCCTAAACCTCTCAAAATCACTCAGGTTTCCTTTTGCAGAGAGCCACTGTTGAGATTAATCTTCCACAACTGGACCATGGAAGCCGCATCCCCGAGTTGGTCCAGGATAAAACCCCTGTCAAGAAGATGACGGTTCCCTTTCTTCAAGGCCAGCAGCACTGCAGGAACTCCTTGCTGTGCCAACAACTTTGCCTCCATCTTTGGGATGCAGGGGCTGCGCTATCAGCTGTCACTTTGATGGCACCCTGGGCACTCTGTGGAACCGAAGATCCACACGCTTTACACAGAGTTGTCACTCTGTCAGAAAAATGTACCGCAGAGCTTTCATGAATGCCGCCCTGCGCGATACTTCTATGTTTTTATCAGATGCGGTTCACCTCACACAGTTTGTGGAATATGTTAAAAGGAAAACACGGGTTGTAGTCCAGGTCAAAGGTAAAGACGAGAGGCACTGCAGCATATCTTGAGCCGTGAGTGAACATTGTCATCTGAACGTGAACACCCGCTCTCAGCACGTCCTCCTCATTGCTTGCTGAAGATGAAACTGTCAGAAATTATTTTCTGGTCAATTTAAGTTAACTACAACTGCAGCATGAACTAAATAGATGAGAAGACAAAGAAAAATACTGTATGAGGAGGTATGGAGGGAAAAAAAAATAGCATGAAAAATCCATAAACTAAAATGTTCCCACCTCTTGGTGCTGCAGTGCGCTCCGTCATATTCTTCACCCAGGGACTGTGGAGCACTTAACTCCATGCTGTCGTGATTTCTCCAATTACGGGTGACAGCTTCCAATCCGCGTGGGAGGTGGATCACCTCTGGAAGTGCCAGGCAGAATACGAAGCGCACCACTACATTAATAATTCACCGGAGGTACATTCATATTCAGTCTAAGCACTGCAGTTTGGGGCCCATTAGTGATAAAGGCAAGCAGACGCTCCCTTATACCTTTCAGCTTGATGTTCAGTCGCAGGTAGAAAGCACACATGATTTTTATAAGGTGAAAGCTTTTATTTCATTGCCACTCACTGGCGGCAACCATGGAAACAAACTTCATGAGTGTTCTTAAGATTGCAAGCTGGGGAGTTGGTTTAAAGTGCTGCTGAGAAGTTATGATCTTAAATTTAAGCCACAAAAAGAATGTTCTCAGTACCAATCCAACACAAAATACCTTTAGTCTTGCTTCACACTGTCTACAATTAGTGGAGCTTGAAAGAAAGGGAACACACGACAAAGTTCGGCAGACTCCCTGAAGCAAATTGTCCAATGGTAGTGGTATCTGACATGCGTGCCAGATGGCAGCAGTGCTCAGCAGGTACATTGTGTATGCAACCAACTGCCTGGGCTCAGCAGGCTGCAGCACACCGTGTTTTTCTCTCTCGCTCTCTGACAAGAACATAAACAGCACACCTCTTTTTCAAAAAAATAGGCAAAATAAACTGTGCTGAAATAATACAGAGCCTGCATGAGAAGTGGATTTAATGTGAGGGAGAAGAAAAGAATAGCGGGAAAGGAGGGCGCGGTAAAGCGATGATCGGGGATCTAGAGAGATTTTTTTATTTTTTTTTTGAAACAGTCAAACTTGAAGTCAGAGTTTTAAGAATGACACTTGAGATATTAACCCTTATGAAGCTCTGAACAGCACCTGAGAGTTCAACTCCGTCTGAACCCTCAGATACCAATATTTGCAAGTCTGAGCATGTATGTGGGTGGTGTCAGGTCTAAAAGTTTTTTTGTTTTTTTTTAAATATAAACAGGTAGAGGTATACATATTCTCATGCAATTATGTACAAAACCTTGAAATCAATATACAGCTGTATATTTCAGGTTGAAGTTCACATACTTTTATGTTCATTATAATTTTGAAATTTAGTCTTGTTGACTATTATGTTCACACTGCATCATGCTGCAGCGCCTCTATCTGCCTCTTAGGCTGACCAGTTGTATCCTACTAGTCAGGACATCCTGTGCAACTATCTGTCCTTTACATTGACTTTCAATTCCAACTCTAACACCAGAGGACAAACATACAAAATCTACATCGAGATACAAACGCAGGACCGAACATGAGAAATCTTGACCATAGACGCCGTCATAACGCCATGAGCACCACTTATAAATACATCAGTCACTGGTTCAGTTGAGCATGTTCAAAAGTAGTCAAGGAAACAAATATGGACAGAATGCCTTAGAAGAAAAGACTATGCAGTTACAACAAGCAATGGGAAGCTAAAAAGACTTTGGAATATTGTTCAGTAGAACACAGACTTTTTTTTTTTACTTTTTCAATTTAAATTAGAATATAAATCTATGTGACACACCTCGACTACTTTCACATGTCTCTTATTTGCTGTTGCGAAACCCCAACTCCCTGTTAAAGGCCTTAAATATGCTGATCTGACATAAGCAGAAATCACATTACACAATGCACATTTGCT
The DNA here is from genome assembly GCA_037176975.1 of Arrhamphus sclerolepis. Taxonomy (NCBI): domain Eukaryota; kingdom Metazoa; phylum Chordata; class Actinopteri; order Beloniformes; family Hemiramphidae; genus Arrhamphus; species Arrhamphus sclerolepis. The sequence continues at coordinate 7,333,313 of JBAMYA010000010.1, forward strand.
TATTTCTGTGGTGATTATAAAAAAGAAAACATTGCAAGAAAGAAAGAAAGAAAGAAAACATTTGTTTGAATAGCCTGGCCATCCATCCTGAGTCTTTTCCTCTTCCATAAAAAGAATTTAGTCTGATTCCTCTGGATTCACCTTTCACAAGACTGCATGAAAGGATGCAAAAGAAGCTGCTTCTGAATAGGACTGAAGGATGCAACATCGGCAGTGTGACGACCTGACCAGTATCAACAAAAGACATCCAACTCACTGGTAGAGTAGGAACGCTGGTGAATGACTGTTTCCCCATAGCACATTCTGAACTGGCAGAAACAGCTGAGTACTGGTTTCAAAAGAGAGAATTTTCACAAAGTGAATGGGTATGGCCAGTCAGGTTGCTGTTTTCAGGTTTACTGTCAAGGAATACCAACACCACTACCTGCTGATTTCAGACTATAGAAAAAGTCCTAGCGAAGTTCTTTTGCACTAACTGCATTGTAAAAATACAACTACCAACAATGAGTCCATGATTGTTGTCTGAAAATGTCCACACAGCCGTTCTGAAATAGCAACCCATTTCATATCGACACCTGTGAATGAACATTTGGCTCGCGTTGCTCATTCTGAAACATGAAGGGTTAACAAAAGTGGAATTCACTAGAAAATGTTAATACACTATAAAGCCTGCGTTCATAAGTAACTCTGCCAAATCCACTTCTTGGCAAACACAATGACAATATGTTATATGGTGACATAAACAAGTAACGGAGAAAAATCCTGGACAACAAGGTGTAATTTATTTTTATCGTCCAAGACGCATTATTTCTGAGATGAACATTTGAAAAGAACGTCTTTAACTTCTCCATTGAATGCAGATTTTTATTTTTTTATTTTAGTGAATTTTGATATTTCAATTGCAGTAGCCTCCCTAGTTTCTCTTTAGTGAGGATCAGTCAAACGTCGTCAGTCTTATAGTGGAAGAAGCTATTAAAACTGTCACTTGATCATGTTTTTCATTTTTCACATTTATAGGTCACCCGTGATGTAATCACTTCTGCATCCCAGTGCTTTCGCAGCCTGTTACAATTTTCCCACATTAAAGACTGGATGAACTTTTTTTTAACCTGTGGTACATTAAACCAGGCATCTACTGTTCCCAAAATAACCCAACAAGGGACCACATCACACATCTGACCACATAACACAACTCCACTGTTTTTCTGTTATATTAGATGAGCTCTTGTCCAGAGAAGTCAGCAGTATTTCTGTACAAAGTTGATGTACAGCTTCCTCCGTTTGTGATACAGTTACAGGTTATGTTCCTGGATGCAGCGGTGTTGAGTGCTAATGGTTTTTCAGGTACTCCCAAGTATCATGTTGTTATATTGATCACGGTGGCATGACGGTTTCACATGCAGCGCTGCCTGAGAGCTAAAAGGTCATTCACAGCCAACGGTTATTTTCGGCCTTGGCCTTTATACACTGAGATTTCCCTGGACTCCCCTAAATCTTTTCATGGTATTAAATGTTAAAAAACTCCTTTTCTACAACAGATCCTTGCTTGGATATATTAAGTCTCTGGTAGGTACTCAGTCTCGAAACACTCATCTGCCACTAATTCAGTTGCTGAGAGTAAAATATTTCACAATTGGATTTTAAAGCATAAAGAATGATGTATTGTAGAAGAAGCTCCCCCTCCGCCACACACACACATATACTTGTACTCTACAGAATCTACAGGACCATGTTTTTGGAAATGTACTTTGGAAACATACTTGTATTTAATGTTGTGAAACCCAGAGCTGGCCCAAATAAGATTTTACAGACAAAAAAAACCTCTAAAGAGCAGTGCACATGCATGACGACCAAATAAAGCACACGCCCAAGACCAATAGAAGTTATTAACGTGTGTGAGATCAACTGATAAGAAATGAACAGAAGTGTTGTACATGGAACATAGTTTGTATGAAAGTTAAAAAATATAATAAAATAAAATTCTTGCTTTCTAGGGACAAACGTGATGTCCCTAAATTTACACTGTATAAGAAGAACTGGACAAACACCCCTGTGATGTCACCCACAGGCTTTCTGAAAAGTGATTTTGAAGCTTTTCATATCGTACAGCACCTTATCACAAATGAGAGGATTCAGGAGGCCCAGAGACTGCCTGGAACATTTAGGTCCAGCCCTCTTGAAAGCCTTTAAATTACAAATGAAAGAATTTAACAAGCAACAAATTATTTTCAGGAGATATCTCGGCATGTTTATGCAGAAAAATGACCTTAAAACTGGTTCTGTTGACAGAAATGAGCCCCAATTATCATAAATGTTTGTGGCTTGTGAATAAAGTGTGCCTCATTCAGCCTAGCAGTGCTTAGTGTTAACTATGGGATGTAAAGAAATAAACACATTTTCATTTATTTACACTCAAAGTGCTGTCAAACTACAAATATGGGTGTGTTCTAGTCTGTTCATCCCACTGCATGAAACTAAACATCCTTACAACTGCCTGTCAGTGCCACATGAGCTCAGTGTCTCCGAAGCAAAGAAAAAAAACGACTTCCGTGGTGTTTCTGTTCACGGAGCCAGACGGAGACAACACTCAAACACTCGGGGGTCACAGAGAAGTGAACTTTGAAATCCTGTCTTAGTGACTGAAGGAGTCGTCCAGTCTGTTCCAGTTTCTTCTCGATGGATTTGTGTCAGTTTTTCTGACAAATGCATTTGTGTGTTGGGTAAGTGAACACAGTAGATGCTGAATTAGCTCTTTATCGTTGAACTGGACGTTCATTGCCAGTGGAGAGTTAACGACGTTCAGTGTGTGGGTCAGGAATACGAGAACTGTCCTTAATGTTTGTGTTTAGTTCAGGACTGAACTGAGTTTAGATTTACTCGGTGTTTCTCACATGGCTGCGGACTCGAGTGTTGTTTATACCAAGGCCAGATGTAATACTAATGACATGACTGTGATCAGTGTTTGTTTGGTAATTAAACATTTTTGATTTCACTGGCATGAGCGTTTGTTCTTTAATTGGTTCTGAATGTTTGAATTTAAACTAATTAGTAACATAATGCTGTTAATTAGAGAAACCAGATAGAAGAACATGAGCATGAATGCACTCTCAGTCTGGAATTACTGCTGAAGTCTAACTTGAATGAATGACCTCGTTGGCTTAAACAAGAAATACCATTTCACATCCCTATAGCTTAAAACTGACTTTCTTTTTCTCTTTTAAAATAAATAAAGAAACAATAATCTGGACAAAAATAAGATATCAGAACTTCTTTAAGTAAGAGGCTGCATGTGAAAAATGTGTTATGTATAACTTCTTTGAAAGTTATAGATGACACATCTGTCACACTTGTCTTTTATTTGATATCATCGCAGTGAAAAAAGCAGCCGCGCGAAAAAAAGAAAAAAAAGAAAAGAACAATGGGAACAAAAGATGTATAAAATGTTCACAAGGTGTACAAGAAAACTTGTCAGTTGTACGTTGGATGCAAATCTGATCGCATACATGTAGCAGAAAGAAAAAAGAAGAACTGATGTCAAAGGGTAGAAGAGCATAAGAGACAGCACCACCTGCACTGGAGACCCTTTTAAAAAGAAAAATCACTGCAAAGTCCTTAAGTATTGTTTCAAGCAGTGAATTTCACATAGAGAGCTTCGCTGTTGAGAAAAAGACATCAAGAGAAACACTTGTCACAAAACGCCACCCAGACCATTCGTCATATTCTGTAGGTCGACATGTTGTATAGAAGAAGAGGCATTATATAAGTGGAACATATTGCAAAATGGTTGGCAAATGCCAGAGGTTTATTTTCAATTCAGTCCAATTCACCTGAGGGCTCCTATACACTGCAAGATCTCTTCAGGCGTATAACATTATAAAATCTCACACTACTATTTGAAACATCCATTTCCTTGAAAGACCAGCAAGTCAATCTCCATTGACCTATCAGGTTAAAATGTCCAACTTTAAAGCAGAAATAATATCTTAGTACAAAAAAATGTTTTGGTTTCAATAGCTAGAAAGCTCTGTAAAATGATATAAAGCCTGTGTATATGCATAATAAGGAGCGTGTTTCTCCTGAGTAACAGCTGTGGTGTCAAATGGCTAGCTGCCATCACTTGATGGCATCTAAAATATGAATTAAGAGCTAAGATATCACTTTTTTTTTTCAAAGATAATAAAGATAGTGCTCTTAAGAGACCTTGATCCCCAGCAGCCACCTTATTGGGGTAAAGGTCAGTAATGGTGCATTCACACATATGCGTTGCAGCAGATCACAGTCAGCTTGCTAGTAACTCTGTTCTATGGAAAAGTAGCAAGTGATCTGAATGAAAGGGGATCCGGTTTTCACTCAACAGGAGGCGGCTCTTCTGACGGCCTAAATTTAAAAACTTCGGCTCTAGATGGCTCGTTTGCCGGCGGCACATCATTGCCGTCCACAACCACGCAAGCACGGTCATAAAAGATTCGCCCACTCTGCCACTTCCTCCCAAGCTATTTTTTCTCATAGTTGTGTCTCTGTGTGAATACAAACATCACTATTACTGTTTTTTTTACTCCATATTAATACGAGGTCTGATCATAGATGGACCCACTGTAGACCCGCCCCATCATGGATGGTTGTCCCAGTCCTCATTTATGATGACGCAACAATAATGACACTTTAGGACCAACGAGAACAGATTCAGTCGAAATAATTGTAAAGTAACCTGTCACCCGCCTGTTACGGCCCCCGGGGCCTCTCTGCTTTTATGCAAATCCAGGGATGGTTATCGCTGCTTTGTGATTGGCTCCGGT
>JBAMYA010000010.1:7366839-7383189 GCA_037176975.1 Arrhamphus sclerolepis
TTCAAAATAAGAGTTAGTTGTTGTAGCGAAAAGGAAGAACTTGGACATCACGAATTGATGCAACCGAAAATGGAAAAAAAAACTCTTACAAAAAGGCAATCAGCTATCCAGAGCAAGATTTGACAAATATTTGCCAACATTGAGCACGAAAACACAAAAAAAAAAAAACACAGTAGTTAATCAACTGCATTACTGCGACACGAGAAGTCAAATTAAAACACTATAAAATAAAATCAACAAATCATCAGGCAAATGATTTGTCACAGTCATGAATATTTTAAATCTAACTTGTTCCCTTTTCCAAAAACTTCATTATGAAACTAAGACTTTACAGAGCAGAAAAACCTGTGTGAGAGTTTCAAGTACCCTTGTGGCAATAATCACACAAAACATTTTTATTGTCATGCACTTTCCAACGCAGCACCCACAAACAGGACATGGTGCCATCTGCACACCAGTCCTCCCATTTGCAGAGCCAGAGTGCTGCTGTTTAAATAGAGGGAACCTGATTGGCACATGCAGCACAGGTGTGACAATCAGTCTCTGAGCTGCAGCTTCACCTCACCTCTGCAGCTGTATTTCGGGGAGACTTGAACTGTTTCAATTCAGTTCAGTTCAATTCAATTTTATTGATACTGTATAGCCCCTTTCAAACACAATTGCTACTCAAGAGCTTTACAGAATAAAAACGAAACAAAATCAAAAAATAATAAAGTAAGCACAAGTTAAAATAATAATTAAATAGATGGACACAAAAATATAATATAAATGAGCAAGTGTAGTAAAACTAGTAAAATAAATAAATAAACCAAAGGCTCTTTCAAAAAGGAATGTCTTAAGTTTAGACTTAAAAGTCATGACAAAGTCAGCATTTCCTATCTAGACTGGGAGCTGGTTCCACAGGAAAGGAGCTTGAAAACTAAAAGCTCTGCCTCCCGTTCTGGACTTGGATACTCTGGGAACTGTGAGTACACCAGCAGACTGGGAGCGAAGTGGTCTGGTAGGTTGATATGGAACAATGAGGTCATTAAGATAAGATGGGGCCAGGCCATGTAGGGCTTTATATGTCATTAAGGGAATTTTGAAATGGATTCTAAAATGAACATGTCACCAGTGTAGTGAAGCTAAGACAGGGGACATATGATCTCTCTTGCAGTATGTGTGAGGGCTTTGGTGGCAGCATTATGGATTAACAGAAGCATTTTAATTGAATTATTTGGACATTGTGCTAAAATGTCATTGCAGAAGTCCAGCCTTGATGTAAGGACTGCATGGACTGGTTTTTCTGCTTTGGACTTTACGTAGATGGAAGAAAGCCAATCTAGAAACATGTTTGATGTGAGGTTTTAAATGACAGATTCTGATCAAAGTTGACTCCAGGGTTTCCAACAGTGGTGCTGGATGGAAGGCTTATTCCATCAAGAGAAATGAAATAACTGGGTATTGAGTTTCTGAGTAGTTCAGGACCAAAAATTATGATTTCAGTTTTGCTAGAATGGAGGAGCAGGAAATTATGCGTTGTCCATACTTTTGATCTCTGAGGCAAGCCTGCAGTCTCAGAAATGTAAGCTGGGTGTCGTCAGCATAAAAGTGAAAGTTAATCTTGTGATTTCTGATTATATTACCTAGAGGAAGAGTAAATAAAATTGGTCCAAGTCCAGAACCCTGTGGAACACTGTAGCTAACTCTAGCATATGTAGAGGACACTTCATTCACATGGACAAACTGAACTCTGTCTGATAATAGAGACCTAAACCAATCTAAAGCAGAACCTTTGATCCCAACAAAATGCTGAAGTCTATGTAATAAAATATTGTGGTCAGTGGTGTCAAAGGCTGCACTGAGGTCTACCAGAACCAACACAGAAAGAAGACCACCATCAGGGGCAATGACGAGGTAATTTGTAACTTTAATTAAAGCTAGTTTCACTGCTATGATGAATCCTAAATCCAGATGGAAACTCATCATATAAATTGTTACTCTGCATATGACCAGTTAGTTGTCTTAAGACAACTTTTTCAAGGATTTTTGACATATAATGAAGGTTAGAAATAGGTCTGTAGTTGGTTAAATCATTGGGATCAAGGCTGGACCCTTTTGGGCCTTTTTTTTTTCTCAATAATGTTGCCTTGCATATCATGATTGCATGGTTCGTTTTGATTTTCCACTATAGATGGTGTCATATTTCTGATACATGGTCTGGGCACTACTGTCAAAGTGATCATGTGTGATGGGATGAAAATGGTGACTGGTACAAACGAGTATCACTGCTGTAGGTGGGAATCTGCTCTTTTCACAGCTTCTCACACGCTGACCTGGAAAAAAAACAATATTGAGCAATGAAGTAAAGTTGATCAGCACCAAGGGAAGCACCACAAGAAGCAATGAAAGTAGAGTATGGTTGAGGAAGCCAGTCTCCAACGACATCAAGCAGGAACTTCTATTTTCTTAAATCCTGTTCTGATTCTGATTCTACTTTGTAGCATCTGATTATTATGAAAATCTCGGTCTGTATGGTGGATTTAAAAAGTAGTGGTTTTACTGTCCACCTGCAGCACTAATGAGGTTCCACGCAAACCAACACAGTGGATGGCAGTGCAGACCTCCGATAAGTCAGGAAGTGTAAGTGTACTCGTAGTCACCTATTATTTTGCTGCTGTGTTCACACCTGGATTCCCTTTAATTTTCTGTAATAACTGCTTGTAAGACTACATGGCAATCTCAGCCTATTGTTACATGTGATCCTCAGGGCTGCTGAGAAAAGTCCTTTGTATTTTAGTGCAAATCTAATGTAATTTTAGAGGCGTATTTGATTGCCAAAGTTGTAGTGTTTTGAGTTTTTTTGGAAAGAGTTACGACTGTTGCTGAAGATGCAGTGATTTTTTTAGTTTCAGTAGTTGTAGTGTACAGTTACTGGGCCTCAGTCATGAAATAGTCGTAAATCTATGAGTAGATTTGCACATAAAATTACCTGGTTACTAAAAATTGCGGAAACACATACATTTCACTCTGCTCACATTACGCACAAATCCATTATGCGCATGTGTGATGAATGAGGCTCATCATAGAGATGTTGCTTTAAGTGCAGTCTTTGGTAAAATAGCAGTTATTTCCAAGTCTTGATATAGAAGCAAAGATTAACTGCTGTTGGGTTACTATTAAATGTAAACACTTGCTAAGAGAGGATTTTCTTGCTGCAATGAGGTGCTGTTGTACCTTTTTGTTTATTGTTGTAGATGTTCCACTTTGTTGCTTATGTGACAATTTATAATATCGATTTAATGTCTGATTTGTTAAATGTTTTTGGTGTTTATAATCTGGACTTAATCAGCAAAAAATATAGATGTAAATGAAGGCACAAATGTTTACATTCACATACAGGAATATTTTATGTGCTTCTAACCCCATCTCTCTATTTATACTGTAATTCTACATTTATAGTTGGAAAATACAAAGTTCTCCCAAGTTTTACCTAAAATATATTCATTACTGCCATGTGACATTCTCTTTACGGGTTTATATGTACCCAAGAATTATCTTAATAGTTTCCGGCAGACTTCCTAAAGAGCCTATTAATCTTAATTTCTGAGTTATCCGAATCTCCTTCCTCTTAGAGACATAGTTAGCATTTTCACTGGTGGAGAAAATGGCTTTTTAAGACTGCCTTAATGTGGCAACAAATCACATTCTGACATCGCCGAAAAGGGGTACAAATCAAAACCTACTCTGACATTCAGTAGGCATCAGTAGACCCCCAACAACTAGCTAAAATAGCAGTCCACAGATGACAAAAATATGATAACAATTAGGCCATGGCATTGGGGGGGTGCAGGCTCACATCTGCATGGATCACTGGGTGAATCACAGCAACTGTGGGGAATGGAAAGAGGGTAGACATGGAGAAGGAGGAGGAGAAGAAGGTATACAATGAAGGTTGGGGGTGAGAGAGAGACCGGGGGGAGAGGGGAATCATCACGTTGATGTGGTCATTTACCAGAAAGCATTGCTCAGCCCACACAAACTCAAATGCCACCATCTAAATCCAGCTTTAATTAGGCTTTGGCTGAGTGGAGAGGACAGGAGGCTGTGAGGAATAACAATATCAGTTGTGTACAATAACGTCATGTGTCTGGTTGTGGAAAGTGTGACGGGGTGATAAGGTCACCCATGGGACTCCATTATAGCAAAGTAGATGCAGTTTTATTTGGTAAAAATTGATCCTGCCACACTTCTTTATTGCACAGTCTCCACAGAAAAGATCATTTAAAAATCTTCACTGGGGTGTAAAAGCCTTTGTTGTTTATTGTAAACGACTACAAACAGTATATAAGATAAATATGACACGTTATGTGGGGTTCAGTTGGGCAAAAGATCAAATGAACAGTCTGCATGTAGCGCTTGAAGTAATTCATTGTACAGTATGTCATCAGCGTGACAGTGAATGGTGACATTTACGATGCTGAAATTAAAAGTCTCCCAGTAACTTGGCCTTTTGTTTATGGATTTGGAGTTAATGGCTAGCACCTAGCATGTCCACATGCATTCCTATACATCTTTGCTCACATGGCTGAGCTACGCTCATCCACATGTAATAACCACCTTAATGGACAGTCTCAGCAAACGGCCAGTTTTTAGCTTTGTTTTTTTTTTTTTTGCCTTTCCTTTGATTGATTGTTTTAATTTAAAAATAAGTGAAGTTATCTATTTATTTTTGGCTTATTTGTTTCACCGAAGAGGCCTATCGGTCAGTGGCAGTTTGCACAATTGCAATTTCCAGTCTCTCTCCCTGCTCTCCAGTCTCTCTCCCTACTCTCCAGTCTCTCTCCCTACCAGCAATGTGAGTTTAATAATGGGCTTTGCCTTTATCAGCTTCACTCCTCCATGCCTTGACACCATCCTTAACTTTTGCCCTCGCAGTCAGTCAGCCAGTCATGGCGTTCTTCAGGGAGGGAGATGAATCAAACGGAAGGTTGGCATTTTATGTGAAGAAATCATCTGGAATATGTTAGCCATTCAAAATCTCCAGATGGATGGAAAAACTGTCTGGATTACAAATGTGGGATATCAGGTCGTAATTCTGTTTTTCCTCAAGCAATAACTAATTAACTTTTATACGGATCAGATCAATGCTTGTGAAACCATAGAATTATCACTCAACTCTGTAGTCAGTTTTCCTTTTGTAAAAATGTTCTACCCACCTTTTAAAAAAATATTATTACTAATAATACTAATTATCATTATTGTTGTTGTAGTTGCTAAAACAATAGTATACATACTGGTAACTGGTAAGTAAGGCCTTTCTGGGCAGTTTGAACCTTTTCATATTTCTTTTAGCTATTGGCTTGAGCACCCCCATTGTCGGTCTACAGTGGATGATTGCAGCATCTTTGAACATGATGTTTATAAACGCTTAAATGTGACTCCAACACAGTAAGAACCAAGCGGGGGGGAACTGACCAGATATGAGTGCATATTCATTAGCAAGACACTTAAAAGAAGCAAATACAGATTTAATACATCAGAAAATCGTAGGTTGATGTCTGTCAGATTTAACCCTCATGAATGCTTTGGTGATGGTCTTTATCGAAAGGTGAAAATGCAAAAATCTCCAAAGAAATGCAACAAAAGCTGAAGATGAACATAAAACAAATGTCAGTAGATTAAATTTCATAAAGTTGCATGTCATTTGGATTCTACTTCATGTCAGTCTTTTATGTCTATTTGTTCATTTCCTACTGTCTTTGCTTACGTAGTTGCTCGTATTGACATTCTTCTCTGTTAGATTATTTCCTGTTATACAAAGTCAACCAAATAAAACCATATGTCCTTGTTTTTTTATTGTTGATTGTTTTGGGGTTTTTTTTGGTTTTTTTTTAGTAACATGAAAAGAAAATTATAATTTCCACAAAAATTAAAGAAATCTGTGGTTTTGGCAGTACCTTTGCCTAGCTTTATCTAAGATGAACATGAGGGGGAGAAAGCTGAAACACCAATTTAGATTTGTAACAGCTGGTCAGCTATTACAAGACTTAAGTGTTCCTAATGGTGGTGCTAAGCACAAATTATGACTTGGGACCATAAGACCTTGAAAAGGTCCAGTGAGAGTAGGCACATATTTAGCATACTAAATTCCTGCCCACTCTCTCCTTGCAGGTATATATTTAGCAAGAATGTAGCTCTGTTTTACGCTAGGTGAGGTGTGCCATGTAATCAGAACACTGGAGTGTATTGAAGAGCCAAATACAGTAAGTGGAGTGGATGCAAAGAGTGGAAAAGAGCAGCAATTCAGTTTTAGAGACCAACCGAGGATGACGTCTGCCTTTTATAGTCGAGTTTTATGGGGGAAGGAAGAAAAAAATGCAGTTCTTCATCTGATCACTGGGGGCTAGCTACAAAAAGCGATTCACTTCATTTACTCCATGTTAAAATGTCCAGCATTGCAGCAGAACTTTAAAAAAACAAAACATATTTACTGCCTGGTTTTAAAAAACAAAAGAAAAACAGTTTTGGTCTCCATAGCGAGATTTCACATCCATAGCTGCTGATCACTTTAGATACTCGGCGCTTAAGGTCTCATTATATTTTGTCACTCCGTAGACATGCAGTCATATTGACGGACATGTGGACCTTTCAGACTCTTCGTTGCTTGGAGAGCGCTGCAAAGCAATTCACCACCAGGACAATAGGAGGTGTCACGTTTTTCCCAGAGACCAGCCTGTCTATAGACTAGGACGTCTATGGTCAATGACCATAAGCATCATTTGATAAATAAACAACAAACAAACTGAGGTAAATAAATGGTTGTGGATTGTTTATTTCCCTCAGCCTGTCACACACAGACCTGTTAACTTCATCATAGTTGGGTCCTGGCTCCTCCAGGGAGATCACCGAATGGACTGACTAACTTTTCTTTTGGACTTTAGGCCCAGCTGTGATGAAGCCATGAGCAGGGCTGCTTAACTTCTCATTTTGCTTCTAAAACAATATTTGAAATGGGTTAGAGGCCACGATGGGACCTCTTCCATCCACTACGTACCAGGATTGTGTACAAGCCACTACAGCTGTCATCTCTGATATCACCACCAGAGAAACACTTGAATCAGGATATCCGACCATGAATCTCTGATGAGAGTTCCTCCTCCTGACTCTGCTGATGGAGTGAGGAGTGAGCCAGCGGTTTCATTTAGGCCTGCTTGTTCCACCCATTTGCTAAACGGGCATCCTGCAGTACGTGGAAGAAGGGGCTTCAAAAGCACTCTCAGAAAATTGGGTGACATCACTGGGGGTTTGTCCTGTTCTTATTATACAGTATGTGAGACCAACACTGAGCTGAAATCAAACAAGTGCATGAAGATGGTATCAGTGTGGGCTTTGAATACATACATAAGTGCATAGCTAGTGACATGTTGTGAAATGCTAATGATGGATCAGCGTTTCAGGGATCAGCTCCTTAAGCTGTTTTCTTGTATGAAAGTAAGTCTACAGTTTGTGATTTTGAATAACATTTCTTTAGTAAATCATGGTTATCTGATGGCATTGTTTAGTGATGCCATTGATTCCCTTTTTTTCTGAGGTGATAAAGTATTTTAACGTGAAAGGAAAACATTAAGGTTAAAAAGCAAGTTTTCCAAATGCTTACTTTTTCAAAACTAAAAAGATTTAAATCTAATTAGTTTAGCAAAACCTTGTGAAGAGTCACATTCAGTCAACTTCAAATGTGTCGAGGCGCTTGGAAAAATCAATTGCAAGATTATTTGCATTCCTCTTTCAGCATTTCATGCAACACGTTGGGAGTTGCACTTCTGATTTTTCCCACCCTCACTAGTCCACCACTCAGCCATACAAATAGACTCCTGGACCTCATGGAATGTAATTTCCGAGAGAAATCCCAAGAGACTTGGCTAGGTTGCCTGAATTTGTAAACACACAAAATGAGGCGAGTCCCCGCGGTCCTGCAGCACCTAAGAGGAAGGGCGAGTGAGTGTGGATAACACCGCTATCAAACAATGAGACAGCAGCATTGTGGAAAGAGACTTAAACTCATTACAGCTCAAAAAGGTCCTGCCAGCATGTTGTGTTATAGCTACTTATCGCCGTGAAAATTGGGGCTCTCTTAAGGAGAGTTTGGAAATGTCACTTGGTGAAATTGGGAGTTGTATTAAATGTTATCCTGTGCTACATTATGTGCATCGTTATGAACTGTGCAAAGCTGGTGCTGGTGTGTGATGCTTGGTGCAGCTACAGCCAAGTGATAGATTTTGAATCTATCAAAGGCATTTGCGTCTTTAATAATAAGTGCAGATGATGGGAAGATTATGCCAGGTTCAAAGATCACAAAATAGGATTTGAAGCCAGTTTCCACAGTTTCTACCTGTCGTTTAAAAGTAGGTCACTGTACAACTCACATGAACAATCTGATATCCTTCAGTAAAGCAGAAATATCAAGGCAACACTTTCAAAAGAAATCTTGAATTCTAATTAAAATACCAACTACTAATTTGACATTTATTAGATAAAAGCTGCAAATTATAGGGGAGAAATGTGGACCGAAGACTAATAGCACATCATGTAATGGAGAACAAAAATACAATTTGTCAAAATGATTAAAGCTTCAAAGGAAAAATCCTAACATTTATTGGAAGGCCAATAAATATTAAGGGACTGATTAACAATTATTTTGCAACAAGCATATAATGTTGGCTGAAAGCTGAGGGGAATAAGTCTCATTTATTGGTCAAAGTATCATGTTTGACTGAATTAGATTAGAAATAGTATTTGTATTAAAGGGCAACATTCTATTGAACAGGCAGGTTAATGTACAATGCTAAGGAAGTAATTGTACTCTCAATTCAGTAAAATATGTTATGATATACAATCAAGTACAAACTAGTTGTACGAGTGTTTTTTAATTATTTATTTATTTTACCTTTACACACCACCACAATGGATTTGAAATAAGACAATGAGGATGTGATCAACTCTAACTAAAGAGTTATCACAAAAGGTATGCTATGTACTAGTTAGAATTACAGCCATTTTAAACAAAGAACCTCCGTTTACAGGAGCTCAAAAGTATTCAGACAAAGTGACAAAATTGTAAACATGACCATTATTTTTAATACTTGAATGAAAATCCTTTTTGCTTTCAGTGGCTGCCTGCACTCTGTGGCCCACAGACACCAAATTCCCCACAGAGTTTCCTCCCTGTAGGTGTTTTGCCGCCTTCAGTTGCTGCTTGTTTGTGGGCCTTTAAACCCTCATTTTTGTCTTCAGTAACTGAAGAGCACAGACATCAGGCAACTGACTTGGCTATTGAAATATATTCAATTTCCTTGCCTTCAAAAACTCTTCAGTAGCTTTGGCAGTAAGTCAGGAGTACAGACCAATGCACCTCACTTCCTATCAAGTCCCTGACAACTGAGGTACTTTGCTTAAAAAAACCTGTAATGCCCAAATAGTAAATGTCATGTTTTTGTGAAACCTCTGAAATTAAAGCTGGTTGTTTTTCTTTTCAAATGTCCAAATACGTCTGCACCCACCTGTATCTTAAATTGATTGGTAACAAACCAGGATTATCAGAGCATAAATGCTTAGTGGAATCAGCACAACAATTTTGTGCAACATTGTTATTAACTATTAAGTAGGATAACTTAAAAATCATCGACTGCTACAGGAAGTGGAGCATTGCCAGGCCCTTCAACATCTAGTGAACATTTAAAATTATTTCTAAACAATCACTTACAGCAGTTTAACCTGCAAAAAACCTAAAATGTCACCTTCTTAGGGAGTTTTATGCATTTCAAATCTATGAAAACTGTACCTGGGATGAATTCTTTGTACCACATCAGGCAAAATTATATAAAGCAACAACTGTATGTACAGTAGGGGGGGGGGCTTTGATGGATACAGGCTTAGCCGAAGGGCCAGCTGTCACCTCTTTAGCTACTTAGTCCTGTCTTCACTTCTAAAGTGTGAAAAAAAGACTTAACAGAGCCTTAGTGTGTTCTTTTATTGGGATTGTAGCCTATGGCTTGCTGTACTGATAACTGTGAGCGTAGCGACTGGTTTCAGGTTGGCCCAGTTCAGAGATGAAGCAAAGCAGCCTGAACCAGCCATGTTGCCTCCTCTTTGAAGGCTGCTCACTGACTGTGGCTGTGACACCAGCTGGACTTTTTCTAGCTCATCAGCTTCTACCTCTTGCAGCAGCTGGGTCCTCCAGTCGAGCGACTTTCACCTTGGATCATTTCAGGACCGTTCCACGTCGACTAACCAATGATGTCTGAAACAATCCCTGCCGGACCTGAAACGAGAAGTAGTGAAAGTTCCCCGAGAGCTGCTAATCCCAGTGAAGCTCCTAGTTTCAGATCTGAAAGTACTGGTTTTGGCAGGGCCGCTGCTAAGGTTTTGGGGGCCACAGAGAGTGATTTTTTTAATCAATCTTAATTTTGGGGGCCCCCACCAGGTAGCTGGGGATGTTTTGGAGGTATGTGCTTTTGACCAAGAATCTTCTGCTCACATGCAGTTAGTGTTACTGGGGGTTAGATGGCACATTCAGTAATCAGAATCTGTGTATTTGAAGAAGAACCCAGTAGGTTAGATTAGGTATTAAAAGTTCTTCGGGGAGTTTCAGGGAGCTGTTGGAAATTAGGGTTCCAACAGCATAGCACCAATTAAACAGAAGAAACAGTAATATAGATAATAATAGTAATAAATAAAGAGCAATAAAAGGCAGTAAGCAGAATAAATACAACAGGTTTTGTCACAGTACTACCAGCTGTCATGATGTTGCACATAAACAGTCAGATATTGCACATCCATCTGGACGTTCGATGGCAGGTCTTTGCTCTCTTGCACGTCGTCATCAACCTCATCCGCTCTCCTCCTCCTGCTCCTCCTCCTCCCTCTCTCCCTGTGGGCAGAGTAGCAAACCATAGTGGTTTCAGGGTACAGGGGAGTCTTTAGCCCTGCTGGTCCTGCTCCTGGGGAGGAGCAGCTTGCCACTGATCAGTTTTCTGCTACAATGACGTCCGTGGTGGTTAGCAGTTTATCCTCTCCTCAGACCTCAGCCTCATTTCCCTCAATCAGAACTGGGCATTTAGTGGGGAATAAATTCCAGCATTAAAAGTTCCTTTTAGCATTAAACTTGAGACTTTGCTTGCATTGTTTCTGTCATTTTATCATTATTATTATTAGTAGTAGTAGTAGTGGTGGTGGTATTATAGTTTTCATGTTTTCTCACTGTGCTTTTTTTCTATTAAAGTGCTCATATAAGCAGGTTTAACTGGATATTTTCAAGTTAAATAATGGTTAGAATAAATAAATACAGACATAGCTCTTGCTGAGGAAGCATTTAATATTATATTCTACATTACTGTATTCAATGATGTGATTATCCTAAGCTTGCCCACAGTACAATGTGTCATTCGAGTGATGAAAGTGTGTTAATAACAATACTATTTCTTCCCCACAGGGCCCAAAAGTCTTTTCAGAGCTCCTGCTGGTAATTTCGGCATTAGCAGAATTGAGGATGACTATAATGTTGCAGGGATAGTCAACCCAAAAACCTGCTGTATATGATCTTTTTCTCCTTCTTTTTTATTTTTATACATGTTAAGAAGACTTCTGGGAAAACAAGAGCACTTTGTCATCCGAAACCAGGTCCAGGATGCACAGATTCATCACTGTGTCCTTTTTTTTTCTTTCTTTTTTTTCCTTAAGAGATTATTATTGTAGTTCTCAGGTGCAAAATGAGATAAACAGGAAAAGATTCAAAACCAAGCTGAGGGTTGTTTTTTTGTTTGTTTGTTTTGTTTTTTGTTTTTTTGTTTTTTGTTCTGTGTAATGTATTCAGGATTTGAATTGTGCATTACTCTACATACACAGCATTCCTCAACATTGAGTACAAACCCAGTCTCACAGAAGTAAATGCTGTGACAACAACCTCTTTAATACTGCACTGACTACATTAATTGAACAAATTATATGCCACTGCCTTTAACAAAAAGTCCATTAGCAGCTTTGTCGTGGTGGACGCATTTTCTCCTTCAATCTATATAGCATAAAGGCTTATTTATCTCTGTGCAGATTCTCAGTCAGGTAATTCTACATGCTTGTATAAACAGAATCTGGTCCCCTTATTTTTTTTATTTTTTTTTATTAGTTTTAGAACCAAGAAATGATAGATGTTTGATGCTGTTTGTGTCCGTTTGCATCCAGTTGAGCCAACTGGAGGTTGCCTTCATTAATGTGCAAGAATGTGGAATTGTAGCTCAATAATAAGAATAAAGGGAATAAAAATGCCCCTGCCTTTAGCCCAGAGAGAGCTGGGACAGGCTCCAGCAGACCCCCATGACCCTGCACAGGAAATAGCGGGTATAGATGATGGATGGATGGATGGATGGAATAAAAATGTATTCTATGAATGTGTGCAAATGGGAATGAGATTTTAGATCTTTTCTTAACAAGTATTATTAGTATTTTGAAGTTAATGTATTTATGATACATTCCTACACAACTGCACATTTACAGTTAGATGTTTTTGTTTTTCGGCATTATGAAATTTAAATTTTAATTGCGTTGTATCCATGAATATAAAACTATAGAGAATATGACTCGGATGTAACCCACCTCTAGTCCAATGGGATGCAGGGAAAAGCTCCAGACCTCTACTGAACAGGATGAATCAGATTTAGAGAAATCTTTCTTCCCAAGTCGACCATGAAAGTAAGGCCACCTTTGTGTTAGCCTGAGATGCTATTTCCTCTGCCAACAAAAAAAAAAAAAAAAGAAAAGAGAGAAAGAAAAGTTGCTGCTGCTTGTTTACATTAATTTCACCATGCTTTTGAAAACTGAAGGTGAGTTAGATGAACAGATGAGAGACTTTAGTTAGTAAATCACTCTGAAAACAATAGGGATGAAGGGAAAACTGGCCGTGAGTCGAGGCCCCCACAGCTAAAGCGTATGCATTTATTTCATCTGTGACAATTACTCTAAAGTTGCAGTTTTAACTTCAAGGAAGCACTGGCGCTCATTTAATTAGATCCCTGCGGCCATGTGTTTGGAATGGAAAGAGACAATGAAACTAACGAAGGGAAAAGAAAAACGGGTTGCAGCATCTCCCACTGACATTTTGCCTCAACATTTAATAACAACCGAGTCTGACCATCAGAGTTCATCCAGTAACTGACAATTCGTGTGCTTAACCCTTTTTTTTCCTGCCATGAGACGCGATCATAATTACAGTGCAGAAAACACTGACTGGAAAAAAAAGAAAAGGGACAAAAAAAACAAGACATGCACAGTCCAACATCCCACACTATGTGCTTCAAATACATTTCATAAAAGGGTATCTAAGCAAGGGGGCCTCCTGCCTGCTGCTCAGATGAAGTCGTATTGTTCTGAAAGTTTAAAAACACGAATTAAGCTCACAGAGAGCTGTTGAAGAATAGCCTTTTGTTTTAGTTTACATACTGCTGTTTGAGAAATTAATCATTTTTCAATGAACAGTAAGCCTACTGACGAAGTGTCCTTGTCTCCATTTTTTATAATCAAAGTGAGCAGTGAGTTTTCTGAAGACCTAAGTAAGAGAGTGCATTAGCTCAGCTCAGTGCAAAAGTAATCAAATCTGCCTACCAGCGCTACGAATGCTCATTATCTGACATGGTAAATCTTGTTTGTATAGACTGAAGTTTAAAAAAGAAAAAAAAAAAAAGGGGCATTTGCTATTTTGGATAGGACTGAGCATTAGACAATAACTTTATTGTCTCTGCCATTGCGTAGCAACTGGTCCTACAAAATTACAAGTAGAACTGAAATTGAATTTTGACTGAAAATTGTGATATTCCATCATACGCCTGTTTCGACACAAAACTGATATCTGCTTGCACAAAATGATGTTACTTTGTTCGAGAGAGACTTGAAGGGCAATGGCAATATAACTAAAGTATAACTGAATCAGTCATTTGAACTCCAAACTGTTCTGTTGTTGTTGTTTTCTTTTTGTTGTTTTTTTTCCTAAATGGTCCTGCGGCAGTTCATGGGAGTGGCCTGGTGGCTCTTATGGGGGGACCAGATCATAAAGCATTCATTTTGTTTTAGGATTTGAGTGAAAGGTTTTCATTTCATGTTTTCCTTTTCATATGACAGTTCAAACTCTATTATACATAATCTTTAGGTTGTCAAATGACGTTTCAGGAGACGTTTACAGCAAATACATGTTAATTTCCTATTTGTTTAGTGTCCCTCCGCAACAAAAGTCTTCTCAGGGCGCTTTACACAAACAAGTTCAAAGCAGTGCAGTCACAGAAACCAGTTATGTTCCAGTTTAATCCGTCATCTATACCCACTTATTCCTGTGTGGGGTCACTGGGGGCTGCTCTGGACATCAGATCTCTGAGCCTTGATTCCTTTCAAGGTGATAAAAAAGCTGTTTCAGTGACGGCCTTGATGCGGCTGCTGAAACTCAGGTGTGAGTTGCCTGTCTGATTTCTGTCTTTCTTATTTCTGTCTTGGTTTAACTGGAGGAAGCTGATCGCATCCAGCTATTCACATGCTCTGAGGAAACAGAGTCTAAAATACACGACTTTGATCCAGAAGTGTGCGAGTTCTTACCCATCTGATAAAACAAAACTTTTTTTTCTTTTTCAAAGTTCCCATTTGCAGGATTCTTTGTTTTTTTTATTCTTGTTTCCATCACTAATTGGTCAGTCTCATTTAAGTAACAGAGCTGCTTATTGTTGCATAATTTTATTTATTAATGTATTGTTTATGAGTGTGAATATATTACACTCTTTATATACTGTGGAAAAATGTTGCTGCTCCATATTCTTAAATGACTTTACCTCTTGAATATACTTATTTCTTTCATTTACGATGTAACTGCTACGTGTGTAGAAAACAACCGGATCTGAACAGCTGAGTGACAATGTCCAAGCCTCCTCAAGGGCTTTTACATCTGTCAAACAGCGATGTGTTTCTTCATGCCAGTGTAACAAATGACAGGGCTGCTGTGTTATTCAAATTAGAAGACAACGATATGCGAAAATCTTGAATATCCTTAAGGGTTTTGTTTAGTGAAACATGAGCATTGCTGATGTTCACAGGTGCACTTCAGTGCTGTGCTTGATAAATCAACCACGCTTCATTGGAAAACAGTGTTATACTGGGTTAAATAGGTCCCTCTGCATTGTTTTCTTTCTTCTCTCCAAATGATGTATGCATCACTTGCTCTTGTGCACTCACATTCTGTCATCTCAGCTGCACGGACAAACTTTGTTCTTCTTCTACTGCTGCAATCACTCTTTGACACCAGACTTTGGCACCAGCTCTATATCTTGGTTTCTTTACGCCGTTCTTCATCTTTTTATTGCCCTCCATCTGCCATCATCTTTTCCCTGAAAGCTTCTCGCTTCTTACACTTTGTCCGCATTCATATTTATTTCTCTTCAGCATTTTCCCCGTTCCTTTTGATAATGACGCTTTCTGACACATCAGTGGAGTTAAATGCTATTACACATTAGCTCAGACAACTCATTTACATAGCAGCTTGTTTCTAACTAAAAGTAAATTTAAAAAAACCCTCATATGTTCACATTCTGCTGCCATGTGTTTTATTAGACATCAGAGGTCTTATCACAACCGTTTCTATATGTTATTGAAAATGGTCTTGTGCACTATTAAAACTGATGGAGACACAACAGTCTGATATGAAATGCAGAACAGTCCTCTCACAGAAAGCATCAAATGTCATTTGTAAACAAGCAAAACAAAATTAAAGAAACATGTTTTCATTCTTAGGTATGACGCTTCCCCATCTTTGTCTGCACCCTGGTTTCACAACATGCTTCATTTGTTCTACCTCAGAAATTGGTTGTGCAAAGCTGGAACACAAATTTAAAGAGTCATACTTATAGACAACATGTGCTAAACCCAAGGCCCACAGGCCAAATCTGGGCCGCCAAAAGCATGCAAAGACAATCATGTACTTCCAACTAGAACATTTCTGAGGAAATTTCAATGCCGCTGCCTGTTTCTTCAGTACTGACATCAAAAAGGGGAAAAACAGAGGTGGAGAGCAGCTGGTTTATGTCAGACAGCGATGATTTACCAAACGCTTGCAAAATATTTTACAACAAATCTTTGACATTTTTGACAAAACTTGTGATTTTTCTCAATTTTTTTTTTTTTTAATAACAAAAAAACCTGATTTTAGGACAAAAACTTGTGATTTTATGTTTTCAAACAAAAACGAAAAAAAAATGATTTTAAGTTAAAATGTCATATTTTTGTGACATTTGAGATAAACCACAATAAAAAATGTCTTGTTTTTTGTTTTGTTTAAAAAAGAGTAAT
>JBAMYA010000010.1:7389114-7401976 GCA_037176975.1 Arrhamphus sclerolepis
CACGGGAAAGTTCGACGCCTAATCGCAAGAAAATTAGCAGTGATCGGTGGAACAGATACGTGTCGTATCTGATAATTACAAGTTTGGAGGAACTGAAGACCAACAAGTCTCTAGACTTTTACAAGTTTGTGTTTAGCTGGGTGGACGTTGTTGGATACATGAGAGGTTTACTGAAATTCACTTCACAACTTCAGCGTGCCAGTTGCTTTTGTGTTTTTCACCAAAAACGTTGAATCGATACACTTTGATCTATTATGTACTTGAATGTAAGGAATCTGTAGTAACCTTGCTTTTACTGATCGGATCTATTCTTGCAGCCATGAACAATATATGTATGTTTATATATTTTAGCAACTTCACCGGACATCACATGAATACAATCTATAACAGGTTGTTATTTTTTTCCTCCCCACCAATGACAGACATTCAAACTCGGGAAGGTCACTGCAAATATTCATTTCAAGATACTGGCAAAGTGATGGGTGACACCCCCATGGACGTAAAAGCACATTAGGAGTTTGGCATCCTCTGAAACATTTCTTCCCAAGCAAATCGTGCACATTTGTTTTTGGAAGGGGGGTTTGGTTGTTTTAGCTGTCCCCAAACAGCCAACTTTGTTCCTTCTCCCCTCGGTTTGCATCTCAGACTGTACAACCATGGACTGTGACAGTTTTGGAAATGTGGACAAATGTACCCATTAGCCGTTTTGCGTTGGGATAGGACTAAATGAAAAAAGTACGCTTTTGTTTACTGGTTTAAAATGAACAAACACGACACCTCAGTTGTAACATCACCGTCTTTTTTTTTTTTATTTAAAAAAAAATAAGAGATGTCAGGAGTCTGACTTCACTGCAAAGAGACGTGGACATACAGGATTTACGCTGTCCATTTGATTTCAGGGCTGCATATTTGCTTCTCTTTCACAAGGTCACATCAATTCAATGTTGTTGTTGTTTTTTTTTAGATTTTTTTCCTGGCTAATATGTTTCACCTTCTCAAGCGTGGTGCCTCTGCTTCAGGTCAAAAATATACAAACATCTTTATGTATACTTTACAAAGCCTGCACATTTGAAAAGTCACTAGAATGGAAACTCATCTATTTATCCCAATACACTGAATTCGGCGGATTTTAACGGTCTTGAATATTCAGCTCAGTGTTTGCTGCTGACCACATCTGAGATGTGAAGCACAGGAAGATGTGGGATGTAGAAATCCTCCGTGGGTCGATACACAGGTCCCTAAATTACCTCAGTGGTGCTCTCTTTTGAAATTGAATAGGCTTCCTGAATGATTTAAGGGCTGGCTTTATGGGAATAATGGAGAGCTAGCGCGGAAACAGAGCACGCGGGGTAACAAGCTCCAAACAATAAACAGACGCAGGAAAACACAATAGCGGAACTTAAAAACGTATACCCACATGTAACTTATGCAAATAGAGCAGAGTCAGCTGCATTTTATTTATGCGCTCACAGCGGGATGCTCATGGACATAAACAATGTGGAGCATTTTATTTAAAGCTTATGTTGGTATTAGTATGCTTACATGCCATCGCTCATGTGACATGAAGGCTGTTTGAGAGTTCATTTCTTTCTCCTTTACCATGTCATCCATTTTTAAAGTGTAGGAGCAGACAAACATGATTCAGGATATGGGTCCCTGTATGGCTCATTATTTCATAATAAATCAGTTTAGTAAATGAAGCTTTGTTACATACTGTTCCAAACTGGAACGTCTCACTGATGTCTGACTGACTTTTCATAATAATAATTATAATAAAATCAGTTGTGGACCTTTATCTTCATCTGCAAATTGATTTATTTGAGCTAGAAAAAGTGTCTAAAATTTGAGAGCTAACAAACATTCAACAATATACAATTAAGCAATCAAATCTGAGTTTCACGAATCGTCAGTATCGACAAAGATTTCAGTGTGTGGACAAACACAGCAACCAAACCTTTTCTGCTTCCGTAGGGAGGAAAGTAACATCCAGGTGTCACTAACACAATGCACTTGATTAACTGATCACAGCAGTTTGGTGGCCTGGAGCCTTCAAGCGCATGTTAGCACAATACCGGAGAGAGACGTCAGCGAGGACTGACAGAGGCAATTGTTGCAGTCCATCAATTTGGAAACTTTGAGGCCACTTCTGTGCAATTTGCTGTTCACTGTACTCAAGTGGTATGTTTAATGTTAAAACTGGAGACAGCACATTCAGAAAAAAGTTTGCTCAGAGGGGTTGTGAGAAGGACATAAAACCTTGCATTTTGCAAAGTTGCATCTGAACAACACAGATTGCAAAAGACAATTCAGTTTTGGGTTTTGGTCAGATTTAGTTATTTTTGGTTGAGGTTGAAAATTCTGTGTTGATTCAATGTTTAATTAAAGTTGCCATTTCAGCTTTTGAAAGACTGTTGTTGAATCAATGTAGTGTATATGATGATTTTTCAATGTTTAAAAGCCAAACAAAACAGCAGATGAACGTTGTCCTTCTGTGTGTGAGACAAACTGGTAAAGGTCCTAGTGGAGTATAATTTATTGTCCCATTCAGGTACCATCACCAGACTGTCATCATTCGACTAAATGTTTACTTTTTTGAATTATTGCCGGGAGAGTCTGGAGTCGGATGCTTGTGTAATGCATATAAATTAATAATATTAGCTAGCATGCTAGTTAATGTTATGTCCACCATTTCACTAGAGAGTATCATGATTAAAACATATTTTATTTATCTCTATATGAAAGTATTATCAGCGTTTTTAATAATTACATAAGCAATGTTGTAACCAGCACCAATAATGTGATTAGGTGTTAAAATGTAATTGGTCAAAATAAAATAAAATACAACTGCACAAAGAAGTATTCATTTTCCTAGTTTGCCAGTTAAACATCAAGTCCCTTTTGCAAGATGATAATAATAATAATGCAGGTATTAACATCACCCAGTGGAATAAAGTACATTTAAACTTGTGCTGGATATCTTTAAAACTTGCAAAAGCGAGTTGACAAATAAACCAACTTCAGAAATTGTCGCAGAAAGGATTAGGGGAAAAAAACAAAACATCCTTTCCATTTTAACTTACATAACTTCTGTTAATAAGAATTTTTTAACATCCTTGCAAACAAAGAGGGCTGAGAGGGTTTTTATAGGTGCTGAAACAGCAATATCTTCTGGAGAAGTGCTGCTTCCTGACCTTTTTGTTCCCATTACCATTATGATCTTAGACCTTTTCTCCCCTACTATTCACTCTCTATAGCTCATGATTGTTCAGATAATAGGCTCTTAGCTCCAAAAAGGTAATTTGACAATTACAATGGTTTTCATTAATGTCTAGCTTTCTTAAAAGACTATTCATCTTACGTCCCATCATTCATTCAAACCCACTCTTATACCCCAAAACCCAGTCGAGGCTTTTCTTCCTTTGACATTACTTTTCTGAGGAAGCCGCCCAACTTCCTTGCTGCTTTAATTTTTCCTACTCGAGCACTTTTCCCCATTTTGTCATTAGGACTACTCTACTCCTCTTTTGTCCTCTTGTCATTTTCTGTCTTCACTGAAGGGTAAATGAATGGACCATGTAGCAGCTGGATTTTTGAGAGGACTAATAAGGCTTATGTTTTACCTTGAATGTGGATTGAGGCTGCATAATCCTCACACTGATCTATATTTGCTGTTCAAGTTGAGAGACATGGACACCAAAGCCTTTCCTGCAAAGCTGATGTTTAAGTGGAAATTAGCATTCACTCCACACGCCCTGTTTTTTGCTCCTTTATCACCTCTTGCTGCCATGTGCATGTATAGTTTTATCACGCTCAGCCACAGAGGGAATCAAACCACTAACCCTGCTAGTGCTGCTATCACGCTTTGCCAACAGAGCCATACATAGAGAGTTTTACTTGCATGGGATTATTCCAAAAATATTCTGCAGCACAGAGCCCAACAGCAACAGCAATTTCTTGAATGCCTCGCTCACTCATGAGGTCAAGAAATAGAGCTCTTCCTTCATTTTCCACACAAGCTCAAGTGTGGTGCAGTCTTTTGGTGCAACCAGCACCCAATCACAGGCCGGTGAATGGAAATGCTAAACGTGAAGATTGGTCAGGAGTGGTACATTTTCAGCAGAACTTTTTTTTTTTTTTTCATTTCACAGTACATAAGAAGTTGTTTTGATTTGTGTTCATTGTCAGGTGTGTAATGTAGAAAATACAGTGTGTACTGAAGTGTACACACAGGTGCAGAACGCCAGCACAGGTTTGAATTTTAAACACGATGCAAATGCTCGAGGAAAAACTCAGCGTTCCAAGAAGAAGACTTATGATATTCAACCTTTGATATTCTTCCATCCATTATCTGTACCCTCTTATGCCTGTGCAGGGTCACGGGGGTCTGCAGGAGCTTCTCCGAGCTCTCTTCAGTTGAAAAGCAGGGTTACACCCTGGACGGGTTCATCACAGGGCACCTTTGATATTGAAATTACAATAATTCTAGATGTATTTGCTTCACTTATAACGATACTGCATCCTTTGAAAAGCTTTAGAACCAACAAACTGTTAAAGTTTGAATTATTTAAGCAAATCTCGTCATTAGAGGCTGAGGGGACAATAAAGTTAACAAAATAATATTTGGTGTTTCTCCTTTTACCAGACAATGGTCATGCAATGATTCTTTGCCCCGTAATGCATGGCAGATGAAAGATGACTATTTTGAAAGACTCGTGGGGATACCCATCAGCTGGTCCTCCTATGGTGCTTATGGGGCTTTGGGACATTAATTAAAATGAAATTTCAAAATTAAATGACAATTAATGCAACCTGCCTCTTCTCCCAAGCATAAATGGGACCACATTCTCCTTCCTCATTGCCTCTTTTTTAATTATTTTCAGCACAAATAAAGGATACAACTTAAATTCAGTTCCTTTTCATGTTTTGCATGTCGTTCACCATCAGCACATGCTGATGACGCTACTCCGCAACCATTCTTCAGATTGTACTCAAGATAAAGAAGATGAAAGTCGTACAGCGTGAGATAAAAATGATCTTATTCAGCTGCAGAAGTCATGCAGGATGTAAGAGCCTTACACTTTGTTTCAACTTGCTTCTGTGCACTCTCACAATAAAGTGATAAATCTATTTGTGAGCGACCATCCGTCATTTCTGATGTAGTTACGGGGCTTTTCAGGGCATTACTTGCCTTGTGTGTGTTGAAAAATCTAGATTCACTCATGCAATGAATTTAAGACAAAATGTATCACATCCAGTGCTAGCTAGCACAGCGCAAATAATTAGCAGGCTTCTCTTCCATGGTAGCAACAAGTTGGAATTAGCAAAGTTAGCACTGATAGCATCAAGTTGACTCATCCTTAAAAAAACTGTACTTCCTTTCACTGAACACCAAAGGGCATAATCTATATTTTATGTGATATTTTAATGGGTCTGTTATGGATTAGGTCTATTTCCAAATGTAAAACAAATACAGAATGGTAAATATATACATTTTTTTCTTCGTTTTATTCAAATTTACTCAGAGCAGGTTGACAATGAAATATTGTGGGTGACAAGTGATGTGATTATATAAGTTGTTTTGTATAATTAATAACATTCAGATTAACAACTGTAGAACGTTTTTGCATTTTCGGTTTTGAATAGAAACAAGAAATATCTTGAGTGAAATGACAATTTTGGTTGTTTTTTTATGCTACAGCCAAGATTGCACCATGTTTGCCTCAAAGAGTCAGCTGAGTTTTCTTTGTTCACTTCCCATCCAACCTCTGGTGCTCAGTTTCATTGGCTAATCATTTAATTAATTTGATTTGTGCATACCTTCACTTGGTTTCATGATGCCTTCACCAGGAGGACTGAGCAGCAGCTGCACTCTGATGTTGGCTAATGTGGTGACTGACACATGAAAATCCCGATCAGACAGCACATTTTATTCATGTATCCAAGGAAAAGGAAACAAGATCTTCAAAACACAGGAAAATCAAAACTTCCAGTCAGTTAAACATTCCAACTTTGCAGGTGACACTTGTTAAGTTTCACCTGTTATGCATTAATGTGAATGAAATGGAGATTTAATGATCTCTCTCGAGGAGAAATTTGGGATGAGGACGATTTCTAAGCTGCTTGTGTGTTTCATGAATCTGACGCCGGTTTCTGTTTTGTCTGACCTCTAAAATAAATACACACAAGGCATCCAAGTTCTCCAAGTTTTCTGTCATTTATATGCTCACTTTGACACTCACATAGGTGGTGGACACAGTGGCCGGTGTGTGCCAGCTGTGTTATCGATGTGAGGGTGGAGCTGGGTATGTGAGCCTGAAAGCCTGCACAGAGCAAGTCTGCCATCTACAGAGGACTTCCTTAACATCTCAGCTCCTGTACACATGAAAATGTATTTTGATGCAGATATTTGTCTTTTTTTGTGTGTGCATGTACTTCCACTAAGATTAAATCAAGCAGAGCTGAATGCATGCTATGTGGATTGTTCAAACAATCAATAAGCATTTGCCATGGTGCTATTGGGACATAATTCAAGTCCAATCAATGCAGAAGAACCTGCATTTCAATGACACGCACACAAGAAAAACATCTGGTTACAAGCACTTTTCATACAACTGAATAAAGTACTTCAGACTGAAAATGTAAAAGAAACTCATTGCACTAATAGCAATGGCTCCCAAACCCCAGCAGAGGTATTGACAGATTTTGCTCATACCAGAAATAACATGTTGACATGGACAGACAACTGCTGCCATCCTCACAGAGGCAGTAGTCTGGTTTTGATGCACATTTCTAAATTGTGCACTAGAGCAGAGTTTTTTTTTTTCAGCCCTGGTCCTCAAGGCACACACATGTTTTAGACGATTTGATTGGATGACCATCAGCTGGTCTTCAAGGTCCCCACAAGTCTGTCAATGACACACTAATTAGAGCCAGGTGTGTTTGAGCAGGGAAACACCTAAAACATGCAGGACAGTTTGCACTAGAGAAATGGCTAAATTGAAAACAAGTTATAAAATCCTAGCCCATAAACCCTGACATAAATGTAAAACATTTAAAAAGAACTCCTGAATATCTCTCCATTTGACCATAATGTCCTTCCACCAATTCCATTTGCATCTTCTTCCCTTCCCAGTGTATTTTTTTTCACGTCCCTGGTTAATGACAACTATTCTGTTTGTGAAAGCCATGTAGAATATCGCCTACACTACCGCCTGTGTCATAGCCCACTTCCTCCAAACAAGGATCAAATTAGGAGTCATTATCCAACCTGTTTCACAACTGGATGGAGTCACAGCTGCATCAAACACAAAGAGTCACCCATCAAACTCGGAGTTAATAGTCTAAAAATGTCAAATGGCATTTCAAAATTTGAATGCTAACTAACGCCAACTAATGTCTGACAAGTTGGATTTCATCTACATTATGTCTGTTTTTGCCATTTAATTTATAAGGCATCTTTCAGGAGCACATATTAAATACTTTTCAGTTTAGTCTGACCAGCAATTACCCTTCACTTCATGAAAATTCTCTCCCACTGAAATAAGTCTGGTGCTCCTACTACTCACAGCAATTTCCACCAGAACAGAACACACTGAACAATTTGCAAAGAGGCAGGGGTCATCCACAGGTGTCCCTACTCCACGGTACACCAAATTGTTTTGTTTTGGTCATTTTGATGTTTTTTTTGTGTGTTTGGTTTTGTTTTGTTTTGTGATGCCAAGGAGCTCATATCTGGGCGCTTGGATTGAGTTCATCATCAGAGTAAGAACAATTGCAGTTCCTCGAATGACCACCAGGGTCTGGATCCAAAAGTGAGTCAATCTCCATCGACCCTCATGTCAAAATGTCCAACTCTGCGGCACAAATAAACATATTTACAGCCCAGCCCATTGATTAAGACATCTTTTGATTGATAGCAGAGCAACTGGAAAGCTTTTATAACTTTAGCTACTTGGTTGTGCTAATCATAGGATAGAACAAGTGAAGGCAGATTAACTAAAATAACTAACGTGTAGTGTTATCTTTCAGGATGCTCGATACGTTCTGCTAATGGCTACAGCAGAAGAGGCTTCAGAAAACCTATAGGTGATGTCACATGGAGTTTGTCCAGTTGTTTACATATATATACAGTCTATGGTAATACTACTTTGGTGTTCTACCTACATCACATGCTTTGTTTCTCTGATTGGTTGCAAACCTATCCAGTAGTGTTCAGAGGCAGGTTTTCTTTGTTTGTGCTGCATCCTGGACATCAAAGATGAATCCAGAGGAACCAGATTAATTATTTTTATCAAAGAGAATAAATAATGAGGATGGCTGGCCGGGCAAATAGGAAAAAAAAAATGAAATAAAAATAAAAATAGGGCAGCACACAACCTTTAAGTTTTTGGAAGATTTTGGAAAGGCTGGTGATGTGATGGGTAGAGATCCAGTTGAGAATATGATTTCACCATTTCCCTTCTGTTGTTCTGTTGTAATGTGGCTCCGTCTCTAATATTCAATAAGAGGTTTGGCATCAGGCGGGGGACACCACAGATGGCTCCAAACTCTCTTGCAACAAAAAGTGCACATGGAAAAGAGAACAACACTAAAAACACACACAAGCAGCTTCATCGGCTGCTTCTTTGTTGTCCAACCATAAATTCAAAACAACGAGCAAAAGAAAGTGGTCCGTAATCAAACACAGCGTTCACATTCATCACTGTCCTGACAGTCCTGAAAAACAAAATAACACGTATACAAATACACAAACGTTGCAGTTCATTCAAGTTTAAAGAGTCTTTATTGTCATGCACCGTGTAAGAATGAACATTATTACTGGTAATGAAAATGTTTTTGTGTTTGGTGTCATCTCAAAGTCAGAGCAATGTTTTATTTATTTTTTTTATATTTTTTTTTTTAAAAAAGGAACATTTAAGGGGAAAAATGTAAAACTATTAACAGAAAAGTAAAAAGTAAAAATATTTACGGTAAAATATGTTTTTTAAATAAATAAATAAATAACTTGAGACCAGTTCATACAGGAGGCGCTTTCTGATTGACTTTATTGATAAAGCGGCGTAGCGGTATTTGAAGCAAGACAGCAGCGTCCGCTGGGAGGCGTTCAGACAAATACTTATTTTAACAAGCAGGAACCAGAACGTCCACCTCTGTATCTGTTCACATCATGACTTTAATATGTAGCTCAGAGTTTTCCCTTATTGAAACAAATACATCCAAAAGTTGAACGACACTTATTGATTTTTCCACCTTCTATTAATATCCAAGTTTTTGGGGTTTTTTTTGTTTTTGTGATTTTTTTTTCTTTTTCGCTCACAGGCAACACCCCACCCCCGCCCCCCAACCCCACCCGAGTCCATTTCAGGTTTCTGTGCATTTGTCCCTTCACTCCTCTGCTGATGAGGGTCTTTGCTGCCGTTTGACCACCTGCAGTCGCACATCATCGACACAAGTGCTCCACAAGAATAAAAAAAACATCATCTTGAATAACTGTTTGCGGGTTTTCTTTTCTACTTCTGGATCCCACTTGTGACTGAACACTTTGCTAATGTCCCCCCAAAAGCATACATACATATCACACGTATCACAGTGATCTTCTGAGCGAAACCGTGGATTAAGGGGTTAATATCTATCTTGTATAGCTCCCACACAGGCCTTTATCCCCTCATATCCCATTTTTTTTGCACAATTGAAGGGATTTGCACAAGTTGTACACAGCAGATGACATCAAAGATCGACTTTCCTTTTCTTTCTATTTTTCTCTCTCCAGTGTGCAATGCATCATTCATCAAAGAACTGATCCAAAGTCAATCTCCTTCATCGCGACCATGCATTGCACCTACTTGTATATCTTCACGTATGTGCACTTATCTCGCCTCGTAGCCAAAGCTGAAGAAATACAGCAGAAACTTCATCTTTTCTGTTTCATCCTGCACAGGGGGCTCCTATACTGTGTCACCACTGAGCTCAAAGGGGGAATCTGTGACTTGATAAGTCCGGGTAACATCAAGGAGAAGAAATGTTTTATTCATCGGCGCAAAGCTCCTGAATTCACTCAAATCAAATTCGCCCGCCTTTGTTTGAGAGATCAAGCTTGAGGTTTGACACATATAGAAATGATTGGATTTCTTAGAGGTATAAAAAATAAAATCAACTCCCAAAAAAAAAAGAAGAAGAAGAAGAGAAGAAAGTTATGAGCTTGGAAGAGTGGAGAAGAGTTTTTAAGAATGTAAGAATTTGCGTTTTTATTAACGCTCGAGTCCAATTCTTAAGAAGAAGAAAAAGGAAGATCATTTTAATTCTTGCTCCTTGTATTTTAGTTTTGTGTGGCTCACATTTTCAGCGTGTTGCTGGCTGTCGATAAAGGCAGCCACTCATATTCAGGTGCCCTTGGCACCCTGCTGATTCACTTGTTTTGTTGCGACTCTTTCATCCTGTGTGTTTCTCTGTCGCACCGCTCTGCTTTCAGATTCCGTTTTTCCATCCTTCCCTCTCTGATCTCCTGCTGTCAAAGAGATTCAAACTCTTCTTCAGTTGTGCGCACCGAGGTCAGATGAGATTTGCAAAAATTTAGAGTTTGTTTTACTTCCAAGTTTTTTGGCAAATGGTGTAGCTGTGAGAAGAGTCTCGTGATAAATCCAGGCCCTGCAGGAATTTTAAATGGCTAAAAGTGGATTCTTTTTTTTTTCTTTTTGCATGCATGTTTGTGTTTTTATGGTCTGGATTTTTTTTTCTCTTCTCTGTCCCTCTCTTTTTATCCTTTTATCTTGTTTCAGCAACTTTTTCACTCAATTTTAAATAAACCCTGAGACTGACTTCACGTGTCAGCTGGGGTCATACCGACATCCATGTCAATGCTGCAATTTCTCTGAGTCAAATGGCTGTTGAGTTCTGAAGCCAAACACCTCCAGTGTGTTACTATAACAACCTGCATGATAATGCAATTAAGGTAAAACGCAGCCTCTTGTTCTTGTGGGGAGATGCACAATCTTCTAATTTCTCTGTGAAAGCTCTAACGTCCGTATCTCTCGCTCAAGGGCATCTTTGTTTCACTGGCTAAATCGTCTGAGCAATCTGGATTCAAAATTTCAAAAGTACTTCAGTCTTTCACACAGCTGTAATTCAAAATAATAAGAAAGAAAAGGCTGAAACACGTCGTAAATTGTGAATAAACGCAGAATGAAATGATTTACAAATATCCTCAGCCCATATTTCATACACAAATGTTCATCCTGACACCTAAAAGCAACAAGGCACGGTTGTTTGTACTTTACATGAAAATATTAGTAAGTGCATAGACAAGACAAGACCTCTGGGTTGAAGCTCATCAATGAATTAAATTTTGTTGCAGTTCCTTGACTGGCCACTAGTAGCTGGCTCCAAAACAGAGCAAAGCCCCATTGATCTCCTTGTTGAAAGTGCCAACTTTACAACAGAATTAAACATATTTACAGCCTGGAACTGGTCTTCTATAGTTAGGTTTTACACCCATGACAACTGTATCAGATATATATTAAGCAATGAAGTTGACCAGTGAGAACTAGCCATTGGCTCTGTCGTTGGCTTTGACAGCTTAGTCCTGCCTCCTTGCAGCATGCTGCAACGGGATTCAAAGGCTAGAAATAGAATTAAACAGATTAAATGCAAAAAAATAAAAGTCAGTGCATTGTGGGAGATTATTTTAATGCAAGAGTAAATAAAAAGGTCTTTAATCTCGATTTAAAGCAGCAGAATTTCATTAGCCCTGATGCATTTTGGGAGTTTGTTCCACAGGTGAGGCACTGAAGAGCTGAACGCTGCCTCATGTTTGATGATCTTCAGCTCCAGTCCTCGACGGCCGCCGCCCTCTGCGTCACGTTTTCCAGATGGTGTTGTGGCAGAGAAACATTTAAGACACACAGGACAGAGGCCCTCAAGAACTGGATCTGAAGACTGTTCAGAGTTTTATAAACCAACAGCAGCATTTTAAAATCTCCTCTCTGACAGAGAAGACTTGTAAAGCAACAACTGAAAAGCATCAAATTCAAAACGAGCCCATTTTTTTCCTCATGAAACGCTGCATTTTTGCACTTTTAATATTTTAAATGTTAACTATTTTGTACGGATGGACGCCGAAGCCTGAAGCAATTCCAAAGTGACACCATAAAGAGCCGTCTGAAGTGGACGCACGTAAGAAAATCACATACCTGTCAAGAGGACAAACAAGCGCAAAACTGGCTGCAGGTAAAGAAAGAGACAATAATTGCAGGGAATGTTGCACAGCGTGTTGCCGAGCAAAATATCAAACTGCATGTGACAAAAAAAAAACAAAAACCACTGAAAGTTTGTGATCAGAAATAACCCCTTCATTAACTTCTTTTTGTTTGCTTTCCTCGGTCCTTCATTGAGAATGAGTACAACCTTGACTAGAACAAAAAAAATAAAAAGTAAAATAAAATACCACAGTATTACAACAACACACACTCTGGATGTTCAGAGGTTTCTGGTTCTTTGCCAACACATTCTCACTCCCTTACCGTCACATATTGACGCTTGGGCAACACCCCCGTACGTCGCAGATTGACGCGAAGGGTAGCCCTTATTCGTCAGTAATTGACGCGGTGGTCGTGGGTGAGTTTTGGGGGTTGATGGGTGATAGGGTGGTGGGGGGGTTTGGGGGGTGTAGGAAAAAGAGGTGAGTTGGGGGTAAAAATATGGTAAATGGCTTGTACTTATATAGCACTTTACAACTGTAGTTCTACAGCGCCAAAGCGCTTTACACTGTAAGCATTCACCCATTCATTCACCAGAGCTGCCATACAACGGCGCTGGCCTGACAACTGGGAGCAATCAGGGATTCAGTGTCTTGCCCAAGGACACTTCG
>JBAMYA010000010.1:7402076-7447125 GCA_037176975.1 Arrhamphus sclerolepis
CACACACACACACACACACACACACACACACACACACACACACACACACACACACACACACACACACACAAAAGAAAAAAAAAAGCATAGAAAAAAAAGCCAATTTAACTGACATCCTGTTGTGACACCACGTTCAAGAAAGGGCGGGACATTAAAAACTAAATAAGGAAGTGGTCTATTTAGTTGCTGCATGGCTACAGGATGCAGTTAATCAAGTAATAAAGGGATCTAGAACTCAAGAGAAAGTGACCGGTGTTGTTTCAGTCTGCAGAGAAACGCCACCATTTAAAAGTCTATCTAGAAAAAAAAAAAACACATGAGAACATAATGTGAAAACAACATACGTGAATATATATTTATATATATGTTGAGACGTGCATGAACAGTGGCGATGAAGACACATGGGGTCATTTTGGCTCTGGGTGCATCTTCACCGTCGCTGCTCATGCACTCCTCTCATCTCTACATCTTTATTTCATATTTACTCTGCGAGCTGCGGCTCTTTCCCACAACAGCAGAAAAGCAGTAGTGCAACAAGCTTTTAGCCGGACTTATTCCCTCCCCCCCCCCCCCTCTCTCCCTCTCTCTCTCTCTCTCTCTCTCTCTCTGAAGGAAATTAATCAAGTACATGAGTTCAGGTGAACTTGTTTGACCTCCTCCCTGGCCGTTATTGGTGAGCTGCTGTCATGACACAGCAACCGTCACCGTAACACACGTCAGCAGTGACACGCTACACACTGTGTGCTTAAAACTAAACATACAGACTTGCACCTTTAGACCCTTGAACAGTGGCTTTTTGGTTCAAACTCAAAAGAAAACGAAGAGGAGACAGTGAGCAGGTATGAGCTTTGAGCTTTCATTCACTCTTCCTTGACCTTTGCAGGTTTTCCCTGTGAGGCTATGAGTAAACTAAATAAAAAGGCATTATTGAAAAAAACATAAGGCTACCAGCCTGAGGAGCTTTTGAAGGCACCCAGACTGAGCTACATTCCATCTCCGGCGACAAAAAGAAAAAAAAAAAAAGAGAAAGAGAAAAGTGAAATGTTTTATCTTACGGTGATGTCCATGTTTTTGATTTTAATGATAAAACAAATCTTATTTTTCGTTTTCTCTCTTCCCGTCACTCACACACGCACTATCTCACTCTGATAGTATTATTTCTTCTTCTTAAATAAGCTTTTGATTTTAATGGAGGAGCGCTTGGCTTTCTCTCCATTGTCACAGGAGTCCTGGGAGGAGGTGCTCTGGAGCTTGAAATCCCTTCCTGCGCTCCGACCCTCTAAATCCAGCGAGGTAATAGACGGCTGACGCCCCACGTTGGGCAGCATGCTCGCCGGCAGCTGGCCGTAGCTGTAGGACTTTTCCAGGATGCCGTTGTACGCTCCCTTCCCTGTCTGAGAGGGGACGCTCCCCTGTGACAGGGGCATGCTTTGGGACTCGGGCATGACGGCGGTGACATCGGGCGAGCCTCTTTGTGCAAATGGTTGGTGCTCCAAGGCTGGGGAAGGGGAGGTGGAGGGCGGGCCGGAGGGGGTGGTGGCCACGGAGGGAGGCAGAGGGGGAGGCGTGGAGTCCCTGAGACTGCTGCTGCTGCTGCTGCTGGTGGTGTGCGTGGACGCTGGGAGCTCCGCGCTCTGGCTGAAAAGCAGCAGCTCCTCCAGGGAGATCTTGCGGTACGGGGTCTCCGTGCCCGGTGTGCAGGGGGAGTGCAGCTGCTTGCGGCCCATGGACGAGCTGAGAGAATCTGTGTCAGAACCGCCCTCCTGAGCCGTCTCCCTGGAGAGGAAGAGCAGACGTAGCCGGTCAGACACCCAGTAAAAACATTCCTCTGGTTTAAAGCATCACAAAGGAACTTCTGCAGTATTTAACACTGACCACCCTTCCAGTCCTGAAATCACTTCTACAGCACTATCTCTAAGATTTACATATCTTTGGTCTTATTCTGTCACTTCCTCATTTTTCCTTCCATTATTCCTTTCTTCAGTGTGAATATCTAAATAAAAAAACACCTTTGAGTCCAAACTGTAAAAGCATTCCCCAATGCCACAGCCACAGCTACATACCCCCTCCTATCTGAGCTGAACATGACATGATCGTCGTCTGCTTCGGGGCGATAGGAGAGGGACGAGCTGGCCATGGACAGCAGGTCTGGGTCTGCGGACATCAGTGAGGACTGTGGAGAGCTCAGCAGGCTCCGGCGGGAACGACACAGGCTGCTGTTGCGAGTGAGCGGGGGCCGGATCATCGTGGCTGCTGGGGGGTGGGGGGGTGGGGTAGAAAATACAGCGTGAGCAAACAAGCTGATTTCAAAGGGTACATGTTATCAGAGCGTTCCGCTGCTTTACTCACAGGAGAACTGTGGAATGATGGGAGGCGTGTCCTCGTCCAGGTCGTCCACGCCCCCTGCGATGGGATAGGGCGGGACCGAGACTCGAGGCATGACCACCCAGCTGTGGTCTGAGTAGAGGCTGGCCGTCAGGCTCGGCAGACCCGAATTATTAACGACAGGGAAGCCGCAGAGCTTCTCGATCTGCTGCCAGCGATGGAGTCGCTCCCTCAGGCACGCAGTTACTTCTGACAGAGCTTTCCTGCAAGCAGACAGACGCGAGCGAAGGTTACAGCAGATGCACTGAACTTGGCAAACACAGAAGGGATCTTTACTTTCTGATACACCGATCAAAAATTCTTTTGTGCGACAGACGCATTTCCTCTGATTTGTTAGGATTTACGCTGTTTTTGGCACTCAAACCTCCTGGTTTGATGTTAACGTGATCATGCTGAATATTTTTTCTTTTTTCCTCACTTTTATACGATTTTTGGCTCCTGAAAGGAATTCTTTACCTCGGCAGCCAAGCCAGCATCACACAGGAGGTAAACAAAGGTGATGAAGCAAATGCTGTACGTAGGAAGAGCTGAACCAATAAATCACATCTCACGTTATATGAAGGGAGCGTTTCTTACTTTGCTTCGAGTATCTTGTGGTCCACCTCATCCAGGGATGAACTGTGGGCGACGTGCAGAGTTCCAAACACAGAACTTCTCTTCTTTTTTATCTTCTCTGCCTGAAACAGAAGGAAAAACGAACAAAAAAACAAAACGGCTGGATGACTGAGTTGTAATTTAAAGTCAAGGACGGAGGTGTAATCATCCTTGAAGGCCTGTAATGTTTGTCACAGCTGTCACCACATTAGAGTTTTACTACACAATTATAGCCACCAAAACAATTTACACTAAAGCTTTGATTGTGCGGTCAATACAAAACGTAAGAATAAAAATTAGATCAGATCGGTCTTTGACTTTGCTCGTTGTGTCTCTTTAATATTTTGTTTTGACATTTTAATAACGCTAGAATATAAGAGAGCGTCTACAGCCATGACTGCACACAAAGTCACTCCGTAGATGGTAAAAGAGGAGCCGCACGAACTGATAAAACATTTACAGCCTGGAACGGAGCAATATTAGTCCAAGACATTATTATGTGCATTCGTACTGAAGCAGACCACTTTTTGACCGTTCCTTTCACAACTTAAAGCTCATCTCATCTCGTCTTTTAAGTCTAGTAAAAGTCTCAAGTCTTTTACTGACGCAGTCATTCGTCATTAGTGTGTCTGAGGCCTCACACACTCACTCAGCTGCACATCTCTACGCTTCAGAAAGAAGAAACGCGCCATTATTGTGAAATGTTTTACTATCACTTATATGAAGCATCTCTGCGATGTTCAGGTTAAACTGGTCAATTCAAAAATATCGTTTGAAATTCAATAAAGTTTGCTGAAATTTGTCTTTCCAGGTTAGAGGCCTAACGTGAGGCCTAGACCTCCCTCTCACCAGCCGCCTCCTCCTCCAAATCTTCCAGGAGGGCAACAAGTCGTTCGAGAAACAGATTGTGTCTTAGGTCTGCTGGGGGGGCGTCTCCCAGGTGGACATGGCCATAACACCTCCCCAGGGAGGCATATAGGAGGCATCAGGTGCCCGAACCACCTCGTCTGGCTCCTCTTATGTGGAGGAGAGATGAGTGAACATCTCACCCTTTCGTATAGTCCGGCTGCAATGTGGACGAAACTTAAAATGTGTGATCTGGTTCGCAAACACAAGGCTACGACCAAAGATGGGACTTTCCTCTCAGCTCACTCTTCACCTCAGCAGACCAGGAAGGAGCAGATCTCCCTACCAGACTTCCCTCACTTGTAAAGGGCCTCAACTCTAGAACGAGGCAACTGGTTCCACTGCTGTGGATAAACAGGTACTGGGTTCATCCTCCTGTGGGCGACTCTGGACTGAAATTTTCATCAAAATGAAAAAGACAAATGAAAACCAAGTTTTTTTTTCAACTTTGTAGGTGCTGACTGCCTATTTTATTTCCAGTAATGGATCAACCTCTTAATTAACCACTCACCTCACGATTAATTAAACAGAATAAACCACAACACTGTCGCTCATTTACACCTCTGAGTCGTATCTGATTTGCCAAATCTAAAGTGCTGTTAAAAAGCATTAGGCACCTGTAGTTTTGCTGTTTTATCAAGCTTTAATGACATCTATTTTCCAACCTCTCGAAGGCACAGAGGAACCTGAACCAGCACATCTGTGACAGCGTCTAATCTGAGGTGTCTTTCGCCTGTAGAATCATTTTATTGTAAACATTATGTGGTTTTATTTTGTGTGCATTATCCGGATGTAGATATGGGTTTTTTCGGTTATTAAAAAGCAAAGCAAAGCAACATCTTACAGCTTTTCCTTTTGAAGAAGTTGCCACAGGGGATTATTGTGTGGGACTGGCGCGACAAGTGGACGGGATTACGTGGACACTGTCCTGCACAGAACCATGTGATGTGGCTGCCGGACAAAACTGAAAGCATTTAAAAAAAACATTGCTGGAAAAACGTGCTGGTGAGACCTAACGCAGGTGCAGATCCAGATCCAGTTTCAGGGTTGTCAAACAAAACTACGCGATCCTGGACGAGACCGGACCACAAGGGCCGATCAAAAGAAAGAACTTTACCTCGTCTTTGGCGACGTACAGCTGAAGCTCTGCGTTCTGTTTCTTGATGTTGTAGTACTGAACTTCCACCTCATGTGTCAGCTGGAGCCACTTCTGCAGAGCTTCGGGTACCGAGCGCTCCGACTGCATCTCCTTCTCCGCTCGCTTCAGAGCTTTACGCACCTGGAGGGGAGGAAACGCAGCACGTCAGGGTGCGAGGTTGGATGCGGTTCACGAAATGTCCAATAATCTCCGTTCAGAGATCACTGATAAAAGATGAAATCATAAGAATTTCAGATGAACTGTGCTTGTACCTGTACCAACTCTTCCTCTGCGTATTTGAGCCGGCTGAGCTCGCACTCGGCGCCCTCTCGCAGCTCTCGGAGCCGGTAAGCCTCTTTTTTGGCCCCGTCGATCTCATCCCTCATCTTCTGCTCGAGGTTCTCCTTCTCCACAGCCACGGTCCGGTTCTCCTCCTGAGCCTTTTCCAGCCTGCGGTGGGACGAGGAAACGACAAGACCGAGCTGAACCACTTCCAGACATCCAGCTGGCATCTTGTACATTAACTGCACAGACTTACTAAGTTAAAATCAAAACTGAAAGCGTGTTTTAAAGTGAAATTGGGGAAGTACTGCTGTGTCCTCACATGTCCTGTTATATAGGTGCTGCTTGTGAATGTTTGACTCACTGCAAACTGAATTTACCTGAGGGCATCAGTAAAGGAAGCCCGACGCGGAGATCAAAGCTATGCAGTAATACAAATGTAAGGCACTTCCTTCTCTTACCGGCTCTGCAGGTCTAAGAGGCTTTGCTCTGCGTGTTGGAGGCTTTCCAGATCTCTCATCATCTGAGAAATGTGCACCTTGCTGGACTTGTTCTGCATGTAGGCAAACCAGCAGCCTCCGACACCGATTACTATGGAAACCATGAGGACAAAGTCTTTCATCCAGTTGTGCGGTGGACCTGCAGACGGATAGAAGATGGTTTAATTTTGATTTTGGCTAGAAACACCACAGAAGCTTTTGGTTTCTATTAGGACTCATACTTACGGAGAGGAGGACCAAAGAGAACTGCATCTAGGGCCTTCAGGTTTAACTTTTGCTTATGCCGCTGGTCGATTATCTTTAGCTGCATTGACATAAACGACGGTTCATTTGCCGCTATTCTGAAATAGAGAAGAATTAAGAAAAGAAAGCCTGAGTGCACATTTTTGCCTCTTCCATGTACCTACGAGGACGTATCCGTCTCTCCTTGCACCGTAAATCTGCATCTCAATCAAAATGGAATCAGACAGCGTTGTTTTACTTTCTGTGAAGACGCGCCGTGTCTCGTGTCAGAGAAACAGGTGGTCTGCGGATCATTAGTTTGCCGCTTAAAATGGCTCAACACAGCCCAGGAAAAACTGCACCATGTTGCTGTGACATCACTTCATGAGTCAGCACCGATCAGCTCTGTGGTGCAACATGAAACCCCTCAATAATCTGTCACCTCTCCTGTTACAGTCTGCTCATTCAGTACATGCAGTCTGAAGCGGCTCACATTCCACATGTCCTGGAGCTTTGTTAGTCACTCCAGCCCTTATATAACAACTTCATCTTCACATGCCGCATACGGGAGTCTGGAACATATGGAGGGAGCTTTAAAAGTCCGTCACATCTGAAGCAACATGTCAGACTGTGTAATGAAAAGATCTATAAATCCCAACAATCTGTTTTTTTCCCCTTAAATTCAAAATAAGACATAATTTTGAGCCATTTTCCTCCTGTGTTACCTCATCCAACCAGCAGAGGGCAGCAGCATACAGAGCTGAGATTATGACCTGCTCCTTTGTGTCCTAATAAAAATCATATCAGTGATGCAGTTCACACACTTCACTGCGCAGCAAAGCAACACAAAAAAACGTCCTAATTAGAGGCAACATGTTCCATTAAAGAGAAGCGTAATCACTCTTTCATGTGTCTTGTGGGTGTCACTGAAGCAGAACAGTCCCACACATGCCGTGTTAATGAGAGGTGGCAGGACAACGTGGGCACACATGCCGCTGGAGCTGCGCTGTACCAACCGAGGTAAAGTGTTCCCGGTGATCCGAAAGTCCCGGAAGTTCTTCTCGTACTGGGGCAGCTCCACCGACTCCTTCAGCCACTGCACCATGTCCTCCGTGGTCCAGTTGTGGACTGTTGAAGGATGCAGCAACAGTTAGACGAACAGAGCTAGAAAATGTTTGAA
Organism: Arrhamphus sclerolepis; assembly: GCA_037176975.1. NCBI lineage: Eukaryota > Metazoa > Chordata > Actinopteri > Beloniformes > Hemiramphidae > Arrhamphus > Arrhamphus sclerolepis. The sequence continues at coordinate 7,409,284 of JBAMYA010000010.1, forward strand.
TTATTATTATTACGTTGTTAAGGGGGGCCGTATCTAAAAGTGTCTACGACTATGACATTACAGACCTAGATCATAGTAGAATTATTCAGCCTTTTTTTTACCCCCAAATCTTTATCTCCACTCAACGTAGCTGGAAAAACTATGTCAAACAAAGACACTTCCAGCAGCAGAGACGAGTGCATCTGAATCGAGACACTGACTCATCCATAAAAATGGTCAGCTATGAAGAGAAACATAAAAACATGATAAAGGGTGCTCTTCCACTGTATCGCTGTGCTATTTATTTCACCAAAGCATGTCAGACACTCGATTAAGACCTCAGGAAACTTATGAGGAGGGAAAAAGATAATTATATATTTGCTTTAGTGTAAAAGGAACCCAGATAGGCCTGAATGCTGCAGAAGCATGAAACCAAATCTGTTTTTAAAGGAGAAACAGAAAGAAAACATAAACTGACACCTCAACTGTAGCTTTTTGGTTGACTTGTTAGATTGTTTAAAGGTCAAATTTGAACAAACTCGAGCACAAATTGAGGTCCAAACCTGCAATGAAATAACAGACTTTTGTTCTATTAGTAGCTCTGCTATTCAGTTAGATTCCAATAAGAGCTCATTCAACAACTGTTTTTCTAAATGGCTGAACTGGTTCATATGCATTATTACTTTTTTTGGTATGTTTTTCCAGTTTTCCTTCGGGTAGCCTGACGACTAAAATAATACCAGTAGATGATGAATGAAAGCACTCAGAAATCCAGAAGTGCCTGTTTACTTACAGAGAGACGAGTCATTTTGATGGCATTTGGTTCCTAAATAAGCGATAATTGCGTGAAAAATGGAAGAACACTTTCTGTGAAATCTCCTGTAAGGTCTAAATAAAAAAAAAAAAAAAAACCTTAAACCTGGTCCACACAGCTCGTCATTATTTATTTCAATTCAAAAGTCTTTATTTTGAACATGATGTCAGTGTAAAATAACAAACATACTTAAACAAGAAATGCAAAACAGACCAATGATTTCAGCAGCGGTCTTAACGTGTTCGAAAAGGAGAAGGAAGAAGTAAAGAATTTATGAACTCCTACCCCTGGAAGTCAATACTATGTTTCAAGATTATTTCTGTGGTTTAAGATATCAAACATCTGGTTGCACATGATGATATTAAGAATAAGAAAATGTGTACACATCCAAATATATACACACACATTACCTAAGTTTACATATACACATTTGTATTGTCACTCCCCCATATTTCTGTATCTTATAAAAAAATAGCGTCCCTATATTTCCTTTGAAACAGTATTAAATTTTATCTTTGGTTTAACTCCTCATTTTGTCTTGTTCCATAGTTTTACGCCATAAACTGAAATATAAAAGCTGTCTCTCGTATGTAGTTTCTGTATGTGCCCAGGTAACAATTTGTTAAGATGCCTTAAACATAAAGAGCACAATTTTAAATTTCACTAGATCTTCTAATTTGAGAATTTTAGACTTCAAGAAAAATGGATTTGTGCTCATAAAAACTGACATTATGGATGATTCTCGGGGCTCGTTTCCGTAGGATACGCAACGGTTGTAAAGAGCTTTTGTAATCGATTCCCCAAACCTCTGAACAGTAATTTAAATGAAAATGTAGAAGCAGTGCGTGAAGAAAACTAAGAGCTCTTAACTGATTCCACAAGAATTAAGAGGGTAAATCCAACCGGAGGCTGCAAATCAAATGCACTTAACTGATGGTCAGAAAGAACGAGAGCCTCTATAACAGAAGAGGTTCTGGCTGCTTGATGGACTGGAGCGTCCAGGTGTGCGTCAAATCAATGATTTTAGAGAACCAGTTGTTGCAGCGCGTCAGTCTGGGAACAGTTTTGAACCCATTTCCAAACAACGTGGTATTGTTGAGGGGCGTGATTCATGAGTCACGCAGCGTACTTCTAGCTTTTCACACACTGCTTCCTTATTTTGGCTTTTATAAATAAATATTCTTTGATCATTTTTAAGGTGTAATATGTAATGAGCCACTGTTCACCTGAGGTTGCATCTATTACATTTTAAAACCTGATGAGGACCAGGTCTGTAAAGGTGTTTTTATTTCCTGCTAAATACCAAAAACCTTCACGTTTGACTTCTGCGCTTGTTTATGCTCTTATATTTGTGTAGTTTTTAGGTCTCAGGTTGGGATGAGGTCAGGAACACACCTGAGTTCCAGACGGGGAGCTTGTGCTTGTTGTATTTATGTTGTCCGTGTGGCGTTCGAGAGCTCTTTATCCAGCTGATAAACAACACTGGGTCTCTTCCACACGGCTTTTATTTCAGATCATCTTCATTCTATTAGCACATCTACCCTGAACCATCCTGTATTGTTATTTCATTATAATGAACTACAAATAACTTCCATTTGTATTCCAGTCTCACTGATGGAATGTTGAGTACTCGCATTCCTTTTCCTCTGGATTTATGATGTTTTTCTTCCTTGTATAATTGCTGAGTGGTTCCTATTATCTCACATTTTAAATACAGTAAAAGTATTTTCGTGTGAGGTCATGCTGTCTATGTTTATACAGCTGTTTTTATGAACGAGAAGGTGCAGGGAGTTTGTACGCGGGGTAAAATGCGCAGAGGTTAGTGCATTTACCATCACGGAGCGTTTGGATTTACCTTCAGAGGTCTTCCAGCCCTTCCAGAGCTCCTCTACAGTAATGTGCTGGTCTTCGCCGTGCAGGTTGCTGTGTTTGTTGGTTTGCTGCTGCTTCATGTCTTCTATTATGAACTAGCAAAAGAAGAGAGTGGAGCTGAGTTGCCAGAACTTTTCAGTAACATCACAGCAGAGACGTCTGGAGGAAGTACAGATGGCTGTGCTTGTGTGGTTTTGACGCAGAGAGCTGCAGAGAGTTGGCTTTGCCTAAAAGTCTGGCTTTGGATCACAAGCCCACACTTCTTTTTTTTTCCCCCTCTGCTTTCTTCCTTTTAGGGTCTTTGAAAAGAGAAAGAGACCCGTGGCAGAAGCACCGCTTCCACCTGAGTGTGCATGTGTGTGTGTGTGTGTGTGTGTGTGTGTGTGTGTGTGTGTGTGTGGGCTTTCTGCTTCACTTGCCTTCCTTTCATAGCTCAGAACTAACAGCTCCTGCAGAGAAAAGCCACAGCAAACAAACCCGGTAAAGAAGTGCCAGAACACCAGCGGCATTACCAATGATCATGGCTAACGACCAAGCGCCTCAAAGTGTTCATCCTGGGGCTCTCTGTGCATGTGTGTGGCCTGGGCGTGAATTGAAAGGAAGAACTTCCGTCTAATTCACACGTCTAACCTGTTTTTACCAATTAGCCTTTGCTAACTGGTTACCAATTAGCCTTTAAAACGATTACATTATGCACCGTCACATGGTGTGATCGCTCGGACAAAACCCCGAAACCTGAATTAGTTTTATGTCCATTTCATGTGTAAAGAGGGAATCACACACTCACACACACATATATGTGTATATTTATTATATATAATTTTTTTTTTAATGCTTCAAGCTCAAATTATTCCTTAAATTAATTTCAACATGGTATGAACAATCAATTTTGAAAGTCTGATCGCTTTTTATTTACAGGCTTTTTACACAGAATTCCAACTTTTTTGGAATTGGGGTTGTATTATTTTTTTTTTTTTTTTTAACCAAACTGAAGGTGTATATGTTAAAAAAAAAAAAAAGACGAAGAAGAGATTTTGAGTTCCCATCCTGGGGGCTGTCTGTAGGCTACATGTCTACAGCAAACAAACAAACAAACAAATAAATGCTTCAACTCCTAGTTGATCTTGAGGGAAAAAACAAATCCCAACAATTAATAGTACAAATACAAGGAAAAGCTTAATATAGTATAAAAGTCAGTGCGTCGCTGCAGCTGAGGGCACGCTGACATTTCAAACAGATATGAATCCTCGCTACAGATCAATGACTTCCACATTTGACTCAATAAGAATAAAGTTGCAAGCCTAGATTGTAACCGTTTTAAAGAATATTACATGCTCAAACTGAGACAGATGTCATGAATTCTCACCTACACTAAAATACCTTTAAAATAGTCCTGAAAGCATTTGCAGACAGATCTTGCCTAATGATATTAATTATGACACATATGTAGATCAGTCAACATCACACCTTACGAGCAGTTTCACATGACTGGTGCTTGGAGGAAGCAGTGTTGTGAGTTTGACATTGAATACATAATGGCAGCCTGGTGCTGAGAGGCTGCCTGCAGCAAATGTACCCAGCATTCCTCCTGATGAAAACAATCCTTTTGCTGTCAAGGCACAGTGTGCCCTCCAAGATTCAGGAACACATCCTCACTTAAATGTGCCAGAGTTTTTCATTTTAAGCACTAGAGATGTGGGGATGGGTCATCAAACTCTCAAACATTAAGCATCTATATTGGCATTAATGTAAGAATAGAGATTCTAATCAGCCATCTGATTCAAAGTGTGTTTTGTAGCAGTCCAAGTCTTGCGTATGCTTCCTGTTTGCCACGTGCAGCCTGCAACCTTTTGTGTTGTTTGTGGATATCGTCCAACAGATGCTCATGTATGTATGCAAATGCTTGGTTTTAACGACAATATATTACAGACCCAAGTTCAACTTTGCACACAAACTCGGTACAAAACAGAATATAAACGATGTATGCGACTTTTCTTGGGTGGTTGAGAGAACGCACAGCTGCAACGTAAGCGGGAAATTCAATCCGTCATTTTGCAGAAGCCTCCTTTCTGGTTCCTACGATGTGAACGTTCACGGTCCTGCAGCGGTCGCAGGTTCGACTCCTGCCCCGGGACCCTTCGCTGCGTGTCTTCCCCCCCGTCTCCCACGCACTTAACTCAGTCTATTATCAATGAAGGCCACTGGAGCTACAAAGCTAGGCTGGGAGAGAAGTAAATAAATAAATCCTGTTATATTTTACACCCTTTGAGTATTTAAATGGAAGGAATTAAAAGGATTATCAGGTATATCAAGCATACTGCATTTAGTTCCCTTTGTCAAAAATGCATAAACGCGGCTATAAACACAATAAAGTTAGCCAGTGAAAACTTTGAAAGGATGACTTATGCACTTACTGCAATGTCTTGCAACCGCTGTAGGGAAAAATTATAACTAAATCAAATGTGTTTGTTTCTTTCTGCACCAACTGAACTCTATAATGTACGTTATCAGGGATAATATCTGATGGAAACAGATGACAGTTGACAGGAGTCAACAACAACCTGAAAATAAGCTTGAATTTTAAATTATGAGTTATATGGCTATGCATTGTGGAAGCTAGGGGGCGTACCGCTTCTAGCATGACGGCCAGGAATAAAATATTTATAATTTATTTACACTAATTTGTAGGTTTCTATACATATTACTTTTAATCTTTTTTAACTTATAAGGGACAGGCGCATCCAGGTTTCACTGTGCTCCACTGTACAATAAGAGGAATTCAATTTAATTCAAAACAGCGTTCCCTGGGGATTAAGCTTCAGTCCTGAGAAGACAATAATTTATACAAATGTTGCATACATGCACACAAAGGAGCCTAGTACAGACAGTGTGACATAGTCAGACACAGACTGGGACAGACGCACAGTAAACAGCAGCAAACAAAGAGATGTTTGTGCATATCAGATTCCAGTTTCAGGGGGAGTTGGCCGAGTTTGAGATTCTACCCATATTCAGCTCTCATGACTTCATTCGCCCCTGATGTCCACTCGACCAGTCAATCTGTCTACTTACAATGTGACGACTGTTATTACATCCTTCTCTCATCTGTCTTTATTCTCTCATCCGTCATTATGACCAGAAGACCATACTCATCAACATATCACAACATTCATCAACGCCAATTGGTTATGTAACTGCAGAAAAGAGGGCCGTGATTTCAATTAATTATTAATATTATGTCAAAGTTAGGACAAAAAAGGTACAGTGCACTTAGGTCTGATCTATTACGGTGTGAACACTGATGATTTATGGGAGCAGCCTCGACTGTTAAAACAATCAGTCACATGACAATTTGCTAAACTGGTTCACTGAAGCTTGTTTTTTTTTCACCTCGTACTAAACTGTGTCTTTACATAACAAACTGCTCTGTTAGAAATCCTAAATGACACGTCAGAGACGATATGACACCGTGTCTGGGTTTAGGGTCTATTGTTTTTCTCTCCAAATTTTCTAGAAAGCAACATTCATGAGGTAAATCCTGTTATCCCAGAGATAGTTTTATTATTATTATTATTATTTATTACCTCAAGCCTCCATTAGTGTAGTGAAGAATGGTTTGCTTCACCTGTCATCTACCTCACAAAGACAGATCTCTGTAACACAGCAGCAAAAAATATTCTTCTAATATATCAACTAAATCTAGAACTATATTAGGAGTCATATTAGCATACGTATTAATAATTACATCGTGTGACATGATTTCACAGGGTGGACGAGAGCTCTGTGTCCGTGGGGGAGGCTGCCGTTGTTGGTGGCTGCTGAGTCATTTCAGATGAGGATAAAACCATTTTAAGGACTATGGGAAATTGAGAGTCCCTAAAGAACAATGTACTACCTTGTTCCTCTTTCTGGATGTGTTCACACCCAGCTGATGTGTGGTAGACCAGTGGACATCATAGTCGTGTCAATATCCATACTTCCCATACTTCCCATACTGAGATTGAGTACGTAGGGTGTTCCAATTACAACTGCGGCAAAAATAAGTGTACTGAAAGGACCTGGATGGCGTACTCAAAAGCTCAGCTCTTAAAAATAAAACAAATACGGCTAGCATAACATCAATAACGGCAACTGGATGGGCTGCAGCTTCTGAAACTTGCATTTTAATAATTGCCTGTACTTCTGGTTCACTGAGACGGCAATCGTGATCATGACTCCCGGTAAGCGGACCTTTGGGTGTGCGATTTTGAACAACACTTACTTGCCATAATCCATACTTTCTAAGTGCGGAGAGTGTACTGCGTTTAAGTGCATTCATGGAAGTATGGATATCAGAGCACAGCCATGGTGTGGTTGGTGCAGACCTTCTCCAGTAGATGTGAGTACTGTTATCAAGTTATCTGACTGACCTCTGAGTTTAACAGACATCGTCATGGTTTGGGCTTTTGACAACCACTTCCTGTTTCTTTTAGTGTTGTTTTCTTCTGCACTTCAATTAGTCTTTGTTTCCCACACTATTCATATTTTCATAGACTTTATTTTAACATTTGTGCTCAGTTATTTGTCTAGTCTGTGTGCATATAGTACCTACTGTTACATTGTAGTTGTCAGATCATCTTTTTTATGTGTATTTTGTTTTATAGATGTGGGGTTTTGGTGCTGTTACAGACTGGCACGAGCCCATAACAAAAAGGGAAGCAGACACAAAGGAAGTAATGCAAAAAAAAAAACTTTATTAACAAAAACCCTGCTCAACAAAACCTGCCAAGTCTGATCAGTTCTCAGCACAAGCCTGAGACCCCCAAAGTACTGGCAGGAGCTGTTTTAAAGGGAGCAGAGCCCACCTCAGTCCCAGGTGCTGCTCATCCCACTAATTGGCTCACTTAACCTGCAAAGGAAAATAATGCTGTTTGGGGTAAAAGACATCAAAGAGTGGAATAACTCAGGAGGAGAGCAGCTGGTTGATGTCAAAGTTGTTGTAATTTTATGTCAAAATGTTGCAAAAGGTTGATATCGTCCAATTTTAAGTGAAAATCTGATGACATTTGTGACTGCACAATAATAAAAAAAAAAATCTTGCTTGTTGGAACAAAAAGTCATGATCTTGCAAAATTTGAAAATTTTCTTTTTACAAAAAAGGTAACTTTTTTATTTTGTGATTTAGCAAGAAAATAAACAGGGAATTTTATGATAAAGGTTTCACTTTTTGTGAAAAGTGTGACTCAATGAGAAAAAAAAAACTTTGATTTTATTTATTTATTTATTTTTACAAAAAAAGTCAGTTCTTTTAAAATTTGTGATTATCCAAAAGAGATTGTATTTAAGTACCAACAGCTCAATTTTATGATAAAAGTTGCAGATTTGGTGAGATTTGAGATTTTATGACAAAAAATCCCTTTTTTTTTTAAAGCTCAGGAACTAACATTTAACAGTAACCATGGTGATGATGCGGCTCAGGATGAAATAAGAGTTTGACACCCCTGCACTAACATATTGCTCTTTTGAGTCAAGCTTTCTTGCTACTCATTCCATGCTTTAACTTAGACTTCTTGTTTGATCCTCAGTATATCTCTCCGTCTCTCTTCTCTCTGCTTTCATAACCGCCTTCCGACAGTTTAAAAAGCAAATGGCCTCATTACATCCTGGAACTTTGGGACTGTTTTTTTTTTTCTTTTTTAAGGGATCAGCAAATAAGCCTCTGATCATTGAACAGCTTAAGTTGCAAATTAAATCTCTCTTTAAAGTTGTTCATAAAACAGTCTCGGGCAAGTCAAACACCATTACGAACCTTCTTTTTATAGCTATGCCAAACTCCGAGATGCTCTTCATCAACTTTCAACTGTTCAATACACTCAACACAAGAGAGTCATAATGATCAGACAGCATGCTTGCAGAGATGCAGCCTAATTCTTTTACTCAGATGTTGTGCACAATCTGTCAAGAACTAATAAAGCAGCAGACAGCAGCAGCAGAACCACTGCCCACCACTGTGACGTGCTTTGAGTTCATGCAATCCAAGTGATGCAACACGATCCAGCCCAACATGTACTTGGCAGGCACTGCAGCCCTGCACCCCAGTTCAAGGCTGTGCACCTGCCGTCCCCAGTGACTGTGCTCAGCAAAAGACCCCCAAACGTCATTCAAAACCCCTGAGAGCAGCCAGACTCGCAGTCCTTCAATGCAGGGTTGTGTTTTACTGGGTTAAATTCTTAATAAAATTAGGCAACAGTGATAAAATATCAGATGCTCTAGCTGACGTTGAAGAGAAAACGCTTTAACAGCTTGATCAAAAACACTCCCTTGGACATGTTTGAGCAGAGATTATTATTTAGTTTCAACCATATATTTTCATATACTTCTGACGGTGTACGATAATCGCCTGAGGTGTTACCCTCATCGAAATTCTGCAACTGATTTTGACAAAAACGAATCCGTTCGCTTTCACTGAGCTATTTGTGTTCAGTCCAAATATGAAGTTCAGAAGGAGCCACGGCCTCTCTGGTTCACCGTCCTGACTGGTACGTCTGAGGGAGATTTCTACTGGCCTCAACACTTCCGTGCTCGCTCTGAGGCTGAGCAGCAGCTCATCTGTTTCAGTTCTGTTCACAAAGTGAAAAATAGATGAGCACAGACACCATTAAGGGAAAAGAGCAGCGGAATTAATTTAAAAGAAGATTCAATTTGTAAAATATTGGTTATGTATGTTGACGTTGAAAAGGACGGTCTGCAGCGAATTGAGGATGCACACGAGGTCACTAGGCTCTGAAACGAAGCAGAAAGCCAGCACCAGTCTGAAGACTGTACAAAAATAGGTCAAAAATAGAGCAAAATGACAGTGTTTATCCTCTTGGACTTCCTTCTTATTGAAGCATGTGAGGAGCATATTTAATGTGCCTTTATTTACTTAATATTGTTATATGGAGAGTCAATTTAGGGCATTAGCAAAGTAATTTGAGTAGAAGAGCTTGCAGGAATATGAGATTAAATAATTATCATCATTGCTTTTATGTGAAATTTGTTTTTGTGTTTATTTATATATTTATTTTGTCTATCCCTACATTTCTATTACAAAACCAGCAGTGGCACGGTGAAGAAATGCGCTTCAGATGTCAGAATGTTGATATTTTGTTCTTCCACGACGTCACGTTCATGACTGGAGCTGGATACACATGAACTCTGCAGGTCACGCAGCATTATTGAGTTGTGTTATTGGTGGACTTGCGTGTCTGCTTACATTTTTTTGTCAAACTACCGGACACTCGCAGAGCAACAAGACGCCGCCACCCAATTTGGGAATGAACCAATGAACGGCCAGAAAGCCACAGGAGGATCTAACCATCCCATGATCAGGTATGCAGACAACAAATGTTTTTATAGTGGTTGTGAAGTTGCAGAAGTTCTGAGTGGTTTGACCGCATAGTTATGTGATACACTAACACCTCTTCAGGTGTGTTCACCTACAGACAGAGGAGAGGACGGTAGTTTGTGTTTGTCTGCGAGTGCAATTTCATTTAATACATTTTCTTTTTTTTTTTTTGCACTTTTGCTTCTTGTGGTTATGTAACTCAGTGGATTCATGTGACCCTAATCTAGGTTATCCTGGAGAAGAACAGAAAGAAAGAAATATCCGTTCTCGTATTACAAATTGTCTTGTGAAAAAGGTTTGTATCACTCTTTGCGTGCTGCTCTCCATTCACAGCTGCTTCCTCCGGTACAGAACGTACCAAAGCAATCATAACGGGTTTGCTTGGCTCATGCTCATATGATGTTGTTTTTGCTCCAGCAAGTCATGTGACAAAGAGTCAGTGGTCATTGGACAATAGGAATCTTGGTAGAACATCATGTTTCCATGGCAACCAGCCTGAAGCAGAGCTGACTAGAGCTGGTTCCCAATTCAGCTGCTGCATCCTGTGAAGGCCAGATTTGAAGGCCGATTACGTCACAGCGACGTGCCGAAGGTTGTCCCAGTTCGAAGGCTCCTTCAAATGCAGCCCACAAATGCGTCCTCCACTTCCCCTGATTTGAAGGACAGGTCCGGTGTATCCTTCTCAGCCCACCCTATCCTGAGATGCATTGCGGGTATAACAAAGAATTCCATAGCAGTGGGGGACAGAGCACCTTTAAATGTGTATGCAAAAATTAAAAGCCTAAAGCGGTTATGATGATAGGCTTTTGTCATTTGTGTAGATTTTTGATTTTTTTTTTTGCCAGAATTCATGAGGACAGTAAATGAGCTCATACAGTGGGTCACCATAGTCCTTCAACTCTTGCTGCTAAGCAATTTTATTTTTTTTTTAGGAGCAAGGAGCAGAAAGAAGCTTTTATGAAGCTTAGAAAACAGAACAGCCACCTCTTCATGGGTGACGATAAAGCTGTTGTAGTTTCTCTAAAATTAAAAAAAGTAATTAATAAAACTTAAAATTTCGATCTCCATTCTCTTGTTGGTTCAGCGGTGTCACTGTTGCTAGGCGACAGTACATATGCCGAAGTAAGGGTGGGATTATATCTGAAGGCTAGATCATCCCAATCCACACTCGCTGACTTCCAGTCTACCCGGTCTTCGAAGGACCCGGACTACCCAGTCAATGTAGGCCGAAATTGGGACACAGCTTTGGAGTTGTTGACTCAGAGTTAGCCTTTTTAAAAATAACAATAATAATATTAATTCATTTGTTTGTATCACTTTAGATGAGCTAAACAGCATAAACCAAACATCTTAAGTCATTTGTCTGCAACCGTGATGAACTGTGTCGATAGCTAAGACCACTCTGAGGAGGCGGTCTTGGCTGGTTTGACGCACACAAGAGTGCGATTGTTGTGTTTACACTGAACTGCACCCATGAGCAAAGCTCCTTTGGGCTGGCCTGAACAGAGCCAACCATAATTCTCAGCACGCCACATTTGGACTTGTGTACTTAGTTGCTGAACTTGGGAATTCCACAATTTAAGTGAAAACAATTAAACTAAGCAATGTGAACATTAATATGATTCAAAACTGACAAAACTCCTCTGAAAAGTGTTAATGATTATTACTTTATGTGATCCATGTCTTTATTTTACTGATTTTATCATTGTGTTATAAATAAAGTTCACTAAAGGGCTCTATATTGATCATCTAAAGTCAAATCTGAAGTTAGAAAAACTGTATTCTTACAAGGTAACATCTTAAAACTGTGTTCCCAAACACAACACAGAAGTTGTAACTCTCTCTTTTCCTTCGCTGTTACCTCTGCTGGTTGACTTTAACGTCTCAAGTCTCCACCAGATGCATCCTTGATAAAAACGAGCAGAGCAGGAACAAATCCGTGGATTTCAAGCGTATTAGTTTAGCTGCGTGCTCTAAGCTGGAGCTGGGCTTAGGCTGAGGCCGGTCACAGCTCACAAGAACAAGTGCAGACAAGTACGCGTGTTGAGAAACAGCTACTATTCAAAACAACCCAAGATCGCTGCAAAAGTGCTAATGACACCTTAGATGAACAAGGTTTTACTGTAGAAACGATCACGGGCATTTTGGATGTCTGGCTGCTGCTCTGCCTCCGTCACATGCTTCATTTCGCTGATTGGTTGGCGTCCAGAGGCAGTTTATTCTACATCCGTTAGCACTAGCACCTGGAAATCAAAGTTGAATATACAAAAACCATGCCAATTCTTTATATTAAAGAGAAAAAAAGGAATAAAGATGGTTGGCAAAGATAAAGTAGAGCACCTGTTTCAGCCACTGGCCAAAATTAGGATAAAAAAATGCTTACATGTATTAAAGTTAAAGCATTTCGAATGTTTGTTTCATGGACAGACAAAAACCCAACGTTTCTGTTTACTGCTACAATGGACTATATAATAAAGCTAGCGCTCATATTTGAGAGGTTCATGGAAGATTCCATTAGATTTTTTGCTTTTTACCATTACGGTGGCTGTTAATGTTTTATGGGCCTCACTAAAACTGCACTGCAGCGATTTGGAGAAACAAGAAGATGCACAGAGCAGCAAGTAAAAGATGTTTATTGTACCTTTGCACTTATCTCCCTTTATTTCCTGTTCCTTTAACTTTTAACATGAAATATGTATTTGTTTATAAATGTGCATAAAAGTTATGATCAAATAAATGTGGTGTTTGAAGGCCTGACAAAAGCATGCCATGAATGATCGGCCATTTTCAGCAAGTGAACTGAAGAGTTTAAAAAAACAAAAAAAAAAAAACAAGAAAAACCTTAGCTGAAAATACACAATACAGAGTGGGAGACCCTTCCTTCCTTCTTCCTTCTCAAGTGAACCATATTTAACATCTAAATTACCATACACGACTTCCTGTCATAGTGAAGCATTGTTTTCAGGATTTAATTTAGAAAGGTCAGCGTGCATAACGCTTTGATTCAAACAAACGCAGCACTGCTGGGTTCAACATTACACAAGAACACCAAGACCTTACCTCAAAATGTTTGGAAAAGATGATGGTTTGCTATTTAACTGCATAAATTACATCAAGGGCAACTGAAAAAGACGCTTCCTGACTTCCTGACTATGACTTCAACACAAGACATATGACTGTCATCGTGTCGGCCACCTTCAGGAAGCACCAGTGGTACCAGTGCAATGTTTCAGCCAGGTGGCAAAGAGGCAACATGAGGTCTTGATGCAGACCCACGTCCTCTGACCCCACACTCAGAATCCAGCCTCATAACTGCACCAGGAAGCGCCTGACGTTGTGACACGGGGAGGACAAAACCACAAGCGAGGCTTGTGTCTAATATCTGCCATCCATTTTCTCATGCTTCATAAAAACACTGCACTAAAGTTCAGAAAAATGAGACATGACAGCGCTAAAAAGTAAATTGAAACAACGCAATAATAAAATATCGTTAAATAGTAGGGCAGCGTTCCAATCAGCCAGTAAAAATCAAAATCAAGAGAAAAACTAAATCTGGAAAGTCTCTGATAAACACATGAGTTAAGACTTTAAAAGAGGTCACTGACTTCAGAGGCCAGATTTTCACATCAGCTCATTTCACGGTTTTGGGGGCTTTGACCGTAAATGCTCCTTGTCCACCCGACCCTCCTTCTGCTAAAAGGCCCTCTGCCCAAGAAGCTTATAGATGAGAGGCCATGAAGATCTTTGACAGCAGCAGCGAGATCTTAAAATCAGTCCTAAAATAATACATGACGCAAATGTAAGGAGGCTGAACAGCTGTGATGTGCTCGCTGCTCTTCGTTCTCATTAAAAGTCTGGCAATGTGGAGCCAATTATTAAAGCTGGAAATGTCTGGCACAGCCTCTAAACTGGTTTGGTCAAAATGAGCAACAATCATACAGCAAAGCTCTGCTTCAATAACCACCGCGGCTCAGAGAAGATCCTTGAAAAGTTATATTATAAATGAAGAAAAAAAAAAAAGCACAACTCAGGCTGGAAACCTACAGACACAACTCTCTACCCTTTTAAAGACAAAAAGTGAAACCAGGCTAAGGGGGCTGTTTGTACAACACTGCAAAACTCCACATAAAGGAATCGGTGGTCCAGCTACAGACACACACCCCCTTCATGTGGGCGGTGGTCCAGTTCCAGCACTGCAGGACTCCGGGTCCTTCAGCCTGGACTCGTACCACGTCCGGTTTTTTCACTGAGGCGCCCGTAGGGCTGCAGGGTTTAAGAGTCTCTCACACCAGCACTTCTCTGCCACTTAAAAATGACTCCAGCCAACACACACACACACACACACACACACAGAAAATGCGACCACAGGCTGAGCCGTTTATTAGTAAGACACACACAGGGCACGGCGGGTCAGAGCGCTCTCAGATGTCAGTCATAGTCCTTGTCCCTCACAGAAACCAGCACCTTCTCTCCACACACACACACAGCAATACCAGTGTTACCAGCAAAGCCCACTTTATTCCTGCTTTATCTTGGATTGAGGAAGAAAAGATTCCTCGCACATCTACGTGTATAATTTTAGATTTCAAAGGCACTCATGTGAATTATGAATCTATAAATATATCTTCTTTATAAATTACATGTGTGCCACTATGTTTAGGGATGAACACTCGCTTGTCTGCTCTCGACTAACCGCTAAAAACTGAAATGATTTGACTTTTAGCCTGACCCACTGCCACTAGCTGTAACTCACCGTTAGCATACTAAAGATTTATATTTAGTAATGAAACATTTACAATCCTGATTTGTCAAGAAAACCTGCTGCAGTAAACCATGAAATTGAGCATAAACACAGCAGAAAATCCTTTTTTTTAGTTTTTAAGGTGTGATTCCAGAACTGTCAGTATTGGACTGTTTCTGAAGATTTTCTTTAATAGTATTTTTAAAGCCAACAAAGATATAAAGATTTTGATGCTGCTTAAACTTCATCTCACATTTGTAGGAGGTTTCACACTGAAGATTCTCTCCCATAATCCAGTGGGACCTGGAGCTTTTTGCTTCTAACCAGCTACACTGAAGCAATGTTTTTCTTTCCTTTGTCCTTCCCTCTGATATATATTTGCACAGCAGATGTTTAAAAAAAAAAGTGTGTGTGTGTGTGTGTTGGGGGGGAGGGGGACTAACTATGGTTATTTATGCCTTCTTAGGGATTTCTTGAGCTCAGGCTGGAAGCATCCACTTTGAAACAAAAGCCACACATCTGACCGCAGATGTTGTCTTAACACATCTGTTTCGTCATACTTCCTCAGGTAACGTGCTGTGCCAGGGTAAACTACCCCCGAATGATGAATGTACAGCTACAAAGCTCACCTCTACGCTCTCGTTGACCTCTATCCCCCCATCGTTGTCGTCGTCCAGCTGTTTGTGGATGTGCCGCAGCGCCTCCAGACTGAACCGATCGTCCTCACCCATGCATGGCGGCATCACTATGAGACACGGGTCTACAAGGAACAAAATCTTGCGTTAGTTCACGTGTGCAGTCACTTGCTAAATACTGAGGGAAAAGATCCTGCTACTTAGCAACACTTATGCATGAGCTCCTGATCTTTCTCCCCTCAGTTTTGCCGATTTGCACATTGAAGATTTTTCCATTTCTTTGCCTTCAGTCTCTTTTGCAGTATGTTTAGGGTCATTATTCAAATGCTCTCGCATTTGTCTGAATTTCAGAGGCAAGCCTGATACGTGCATAGGCTACGCACGGCCCTCTACGGCATCTCTGCTGTGTATACTTTTGCGCTATTGCTTGCATCGCTCTGTAATTACAAGACCAACCGCTAGATGGCGGTGCGGGGTTGTAGCTCTGACATAGCAACGGCGCAAATAAAGTTTATCCTACATGGGTCAATTTTACAGACAGTGCAGGAACCAACTTGAAAAGGACTCCGTCATTGCCCCAAATGTCGACCGTTTTATCACAATTTCAGCTTCTTTTTCAGAATTTGTGCCTCCTAAGTAATAATTATAATCTCATCTGAAGCGTATAACGACAGCAGCTTCCAGATGAAAGCAACACCTCCCTCATATACCACCCTCAGCTTTACCAGACGTTAAATTCTTATAATATTCAAATTTGCAAGTTCATATTTGTGCTTTGGGTGTCTATTCCAAACAAGCCACCAGGCTGGCATTATTCAAATCAGCGTGCATGTCATTATGTAAAGGAGGAAAAGCCTGGAATGCAAACGAGGCATTTTAGGCAGTTTGGGAGCAATGTTGTCTGTGTAAAAATAACTCCCTTTATTACGGACCTTAGGCTTTGTAACTTTGCAACAGATGTTTTACATGTAAAAACATGAATGCGTAACACTGAAATGAGAGGGGTGGGGATCCCATAACGCATAATATGACCTCTTGAGTTTCACTGAAACGTCTCCAGTTGAACAGCTTTTCTGACTCAGTGAATAAACAAAAATACAGGTTACACTGCAAAATTAAATTATATGTAAAGCTAAAAAGCATCAAAGTAATTAGAATTTGATTCAAGAATGTTCTCTAATACGGGAAAACAAAATCTGGCATTTATTCATTTAATGTAGTGATATTTCACCATCATGTCAGCTTTGACATTACCATGACAATTATCCCAAACATTTACGACCACGTAGTGCATGAGCTGGCCCGTCTTTAAAACAGCAGCAGACACACTGGGGCTTCTGCTGGACTCTGTCATGTGCTGTTGTCATTCCTGCTGCGTCCCTTGGCATCCCTCCTCTTGTTTTTATTCAGCCCCTGTCACCACTGTGGAAATGAGCCCGTTACTTGCAGCCTTCTAAGCGATGGACAGTTGGGGCTGGACGGGAGCCAAACTGTGTCAGTGGAGTCAGAAAGCACACTGACCCACACACACACACACACTCACACACACACACACACACTCAAGACCACTCACAGCTGAACAACCGCAGAAACAGCGCCTCATGTCCAAACACACGCCTAATGAATAAATACCACATCTGAAACATGCTTCAATGTGTGGCAGACGGCAAGGACAGAGCCTTCTTCTTTTTTTTCTTTATTTTTAACTCAGGCTGTGAACACCGTCCATCTTAATTACGTTGAGGCCTTTGTCACAGCCAGACAAATAATGATGCTCCCATTTGGCAACTGGTCCACACTAAACAAACATCCGTACAGCAGCCAAGGCCAATACAACACCGCCTAACAACAGACCAGTCCAAACAAAGGGAACAGGCCAGTAATTCTTGTTGGTAATAATGGAGGATGAAAAAGACACCAGAATTAGACAATTAGAAATTATGTCATTAATGGCCGTTCTCAACCGCAACCATATACACAGATAAAACCCTGCTGCCGGCAAGCCATTTAATCTTCCTTTCTTGCACTCATAAGATTTTAACTTCTTTGAAGTTCCAAAGCGTTGTGATGAATAATCCGAGAATAATTAGCTTTGAGAGGAAGGATGCGCTACGGTAGCATCATAATTAAGTACAGCTGCTCAAACAATGAACTCATTGTAATACTGATGCTGATTCTAATTGACCGTTTTCCTGTCGTCCTGTCGATTCTGATTTTCATTCTGACTCTAATCAATCAATCAATGAATCAAAACTTTATTTATATAGCACTTTTCATACAAAAAAATTGCAACACAAGATGCTTTACAAATTTAAAAGAAATGTCCCACTACCCCCACCCCCCATACACCTTATCACCACAAACACATACACACACAAATGTTTGTATGGCTGAGAACAGAGAAACCAAGTGAGGAAACACCATCACAGGAGTCATCTGCACCAGGAGTCCACCAGACAGGACCCCCGGCACAGAGGACTCCTTCTGATCATAACGATAATGGAGGCTCCTGGGTCTGTGCTCTATTACATTTATATTTTAAGTCGTTAGGCGTTGTTTGCTTCATAAAGGTGGCCGTGGTATAGTGGGTGGAGTTGGGTTCGACGCTCCAGCTCCATCCCAGGACGCTGCACCCCACATCACCCCCACTGCTCCAGTCACCAAGGGGTCAGAAGCCAGTGTTCTCATAGTACCGATCCCAAGCCCAGATAAATGGGGAGGGTTGGGTCAGGAAGAGAAGCCAGGAAGGACAAAAAAATCTATGTCAAATCAATATGTAGAACAAATGGGTCTCCATTGGTGGAAAAGCCAAAAGAAGACACTTTTGTTAGCTTCATAGCATTGAACATGATGAAACCGTACTGACTGTCTACTAATCACCAATCAGAACATTTTTCTCAATAAAGAAAAAAAATTAATAAAATAAATCAGCCAGTTAGAATGAGAATCTGACCAACTGTTTAATCTCTAAATGGATACTTTGTGATGAGTGGTCATCTTGACGCTTTCAATGTTCTTCTGCTTCATAGACCAGAGGCGTCCAGAGGCGTCACGTCTTTGACATCTTACTCACAGGGTTGAAACTCGTAAGCTGATAGTTCTCTTCAGCTCAGTGCTGGTAATGTTAAATGAGAACTGTGACGCAATGAGATGAAAATCCCCCATCTAAAAATATCTAATTATGGTTCATGTCGATTCATAATGAATAATCACGGAGACCCTGATTACTTTTATTCTCCATGTCAAAACATCGGTTTTAATTTCATTTGAAGGAATATTTCAGTACTTCTAGGACGTGCGTCTATACCCAACCATAGTAACTTTGGGCTTCAGCCCCAGTCGCCTCTTGCAACAACTGCTTCTTGCTCGCACGTCAACAACAACAAACATCACAGCAGATGCGACTGAAGACACTTAAGAAAGTAACGATGAAAGTTAAAATAACAGAGCAAGAGACCAAACAACAGTAAATCTTGCTGTAAAAGTGACTTATCCTCCACACATACCGGGACATGCTCTGAGCTAAGAATAATATAAGTTCCTTTATGCTGCTTTAAGTGGGATTTTTCCAGAGATCCATATATGTGTGAAAAATGCATTTCCAAACATGTTGTGGAAAAAAAAAAAACCTCTACCAACATCTTATGTTCATGATCTGTCTTAAGTCTTAGCAAACTACTTTCACACACTTAATTAAACATGTCCAATTCCGACAACCAGGGCTGTAAAACTGTCGTGTGGAAGAAAGACAGAAAATTAGCACTCATTAGCTTAGCTACTGTAGTGAAGCTGAAGGCCTGAGAGCGTCTGAATGCCGTTGAATGGGACTGAACAGCTGGAGCCAGGTGACGAAATTTACATATTCTTTCATGTGCAAATGAGAAAAAAAATTTCAGGCTTAAATTTAGAGCTGGATTTATTTCTCGGTGTCTAACTGAGGTAGAGCCGGCATGGAGCCACGCAGACTATACCTGTGACAACTAATACTGATTCTCTTAGTCGGTGTGTACTAAGAGAATTGAGCGTGTAGCTTCTCGGGAGACGCGGTGCATTCAGTGAGGCTTATTGATGGAGGATCTTTTTACCAAAGACTGGACATGTTACTTTTAGAATTGCAACTTGGCAATCTACAGAAGAAGCAAACGGAGGCATTTGATTGGACGTCTGCCTGGTCTAAGTTTGGCCTAAAGGACACTGAGGAGGGATGAATGTGTCAAATCCAGAAACCAGTGCTGGTAGAGGGCTGGAATTACAGTTAGCCAGAGTTTAGATAACCCACACTCGATTGTTCACGTCTACATTGATGGGCATGAAACAGGTTGGCTGAAGTGAACCACAGCAGCTTTAAAATCTCCATTTCCTGGCATGATGTGACAGTGAAGACCATGATATCAAGTGTATCTAAACAGAAAAATACCAGCATACTTCTGGATGTGAAATAGCAGTCAGCAGCTGCACTTTCTGGTGTGTAATTCCTCTAAGCACAGCAGAAGAGGAACAAAGCGACTACAGCATGCATGGAAACACTTCTGCCCCTGACATGAAAACAGCAAATTAAAAAACAAACACACAAACAAACAAAAAAAATGTATCTGTTGGTGAAAGTGTACGAGCACAATGAGGCTTTCTTAGTTAAGCGGTGCGTCGGTGTTCAGTCAAAAAGCACCTGATGTTTGAGAACAAGTTACATAATACATTTGCTTACCTCAGGAAAGTTTACATAGTCTGCTGTTTGCATAGCCGCACGCATATCTACTTGGCTGCTTGGTCATTTAAAGGGACACAAAACTACTTTGGTTTTTACAAGCCCACACAGACGCACGCAGCAGCACATCCTGTTACGAATCCCAGTTCAACTTTATCAGCATCTTCCAGGAATGTCAGAAGTGACAGCAGCATACGTTTCTACAGCACTATCTTTTTGTTGTCTCTTCTTTTTTGTACCACACAGTTGGCCTAATTCTGTTCTTTGAAGAACCCTTCACGAAACAAGTTCTGATGCTCGGAGATGAAATGATAATTCACCAGGAGGAGAAGAAAAAAAAAAAAAAGCTGTCATTCACATAAAGTACTTCTGATGGACCACCTGCTGTGCGATTCAGCGATATGACAGCACAGGCCTTTTCCTTCAAGGGTGTGCTATTTTTCTTTTTCTTTTACTTTGTTTCAGTGCAGCACATTAGAACAAGGAGAAAACATGTGACAGGAAGTGGCCGTCTGTGACCCCAAGCATTCCAGGGGGACGCACGCTCAAAGTCAAAACACCCGGGATGAGCGGTCCCGAAAGATGACAAATTTGGAAAGCACTGGGTTATTTTTAGCCAAACCAGCTTCCAGTTGTCAGCGTGCAAAAGCCCAACAATGGCAGAGGTCTCTCCTGCTCAAACACATGCGGAAGTTGATGACACACACATGCAACAACACACACACACACACACACACACAAAAACACAAGCAGCATGCAAGAAGCAGGAAAACAGGTTGTAAATTAATCCACCTTGTTTTAACTCAGATGTGTGCGAGCTGTCACACTTTTGTGACTTCAAAAGGATCTTATAAAAAAGCATTTTGCTGTCAACTGCTTCTTTTAAAGTGAATATTTGCACTTGAACAGTTTTTTATTTATTTTGCACACTATATGCATGCCATTAAGAGGCTTCTATTGTTTTATAGAAAAAGCTAGAAAGTAGATGACAGGAGGACAACAGTGAGACTTCTGTGGTGCGTAGTAGGACTTCCTTGATCATGACTGCTGTGAGATTTGTCCATGTTTTGTTTTGTTTTGTTCCACACAGGCGGATGCATACAGCAGACCTCGTCCCACTGAAGTGTTGCTGGCGTAGTTTGGTTTCTGTACCATCCTGCAGCTGCACGCCAGGAACAAATCTGACCCACATCAATAAATAGCTGAAGTTCCCTGAAAACAAAAGATACTGCCTGACAGCTAGAAAACAAATTCTTGACAATAAATAAATATAAAAGGAAGGATATTGTAAGTTCAAAAAATATCCCAAGTTCTACCATGTTTGAAAGCAGTATTTTAGGTCAGTGATAAAAGTTCGTGTTTCAAACTGATGGGTGATGATGGTCGCTGCACCAGCTGAGCCGTCAGCCCAGCAGGCCAGCACAGGGGCGGTCTGTTCAATTAGCAGCACGCCATGCCATATTAACGTTGAAATCAGAGTGATCATACCATTTCAGCTCTTAATTCACAGCTCACTGAAAATGCGAAGCCCCAAGTCGTTATCTTCAGCTTAATTAGCTGTTACACTATAGACTGAAGGCTGATGTCACAAACACAACTTTACCTAATGATAAAACATAAAAATGTATCCCCTGGTACAGTTGCCCTGGATGTGACATCTAGCAACAACTGTTTATTCTGCTAACTGAGATTGACTCACTTTTGCAGCCTGCCCCTAGTGGTCATGTGATGAACAACACTTCAGCAATGGCAGCAACAGTTTTTGAAAATCAGCTGTTGCCCCCACAGGTGTAAATAAAGATGGGAAGGCTGGATAACTCACTTCAGATACCCAAGTACATCCTCTCAAGCACACCAGATGTTTTTTCCATCATATGTGCTCTTTAGACTTGAGGAGCATTTTAGATTTAAGAAGATAAAATATGCAATAAAGCAGCACTTTTTCTTTTCCTCAGTTAGGTTGGGTCAAACAGGGGGAGCTGATAAATGGGCTCAGAGCCCCCCACCAGTGGCTTCACGTCAGCACATCGGACACCACAGAGTGGGAGACAGTGCAAGCATGCCACCCGCCCCACTGACACCAAGGACACGCTCTCACCTCAAACTTGATCTTGGACATGAAGCCGGATTCAGTGTAAGTCTATCCGAGAGGTGGCTGGGTGTGGGCAGAGGCGACGCGGAATTAAGACAGCAGGATATGATGGGATTGACATGCAGCTGAGGGGCGCTGGGGGGGTGGGGGTGAGGGGGCGGCCTCTTCTTAACCGCACACCGCTCGAGATTCGTCAGGGTTCTCTGCTATTTCATGCTCTCATGCACGGATACATACACCACCTCGCTCTCTCTCGCCAGACTGCTGGTAGAGCAGACGTATGAAGCAAACCCTCCATACGCTCTCGACAGCCATGCAAACAGATTCTGAGTTTTTACAAGTGAAAGCTAAAACAAGTTTTGGCAGACTCATGCAACGTTTTTTTTTTGTGTGTGTGCGCGTTTCTATTCCTGGAGTTTCTATTGTGAAACAGTGTTGTTCAGTAAAACGAGAAGTGCTTTAGATAACAGCTGTGGATTCATTAGGTGCTTACATTCTGTAACATTTACGCAAAAGGTGCACCTACAGTTGTACCCCATCCTGGTCAGAGCAAGGAAGAAAAATCCTGCAAACGCAGGTCCTTCACACACAAAAACCAGCTCTCTGGAAACAAAGGTGCGACTCAACATCGTCTGTGCGACATATGAGTAAATCAAAAACAATGGACGACAAAGCGCTGGTAGCGCTAAATATGTGTCTTTTAAGTACCAACTAATGTCATCCTCTGCCAGAAGAGTTAGAAGTTCCTTCAGTGCCCCAATTCAAAATCCTTCTGTTGACTGAGAGTTAATGACAGTACGAGTAAACTAGCGAATGTGTTTCCTTCTACTGTTTTCTACATCCTGTTGATAGTGTTGCACGTGTAAAACGTAATCAGTATGTCGCGGAATGAGGGAGATGTACCTTGCATATACAATTGGCCTCTACTTTTTCAAAAACAATAAAAATAATAAAATAAGAGGGGATCTGAATTTACACCTTTATGAAAAATGGCCAAAAAAAAACAAACATCAAAATGAGAGAAAAGAAAGTATGTTAGGGACTATATTTACAAGTGTGCAGAATGAAAACTACAGGCAAAGTTAGATACCTTTGTGCGTAATAAACACCCAACTATTAAACTGATGTGAGATTTTAAACTGGGTCCACTCCTTCCATGTGAAAACAAGGCTCGCCTCACCCAAGAAAAACATGTCACTACCTGTTAATGCCATAATTAGCATAAAATGATCAGCTAACATGCCCAAACAAACAGCTAAAATACAATACATTTACTTTGCAAGACATTTTAACCTCAAACCAAAATGTTACTTGCAATGAAATGTAATTTGGTGAACTTTGTGGATGTGAAATGTATAATTTATGCAAGTGTTACAGGGGGAAGAACATTTTTCAGCTCGCTTGTTCGTCCTTAGGATTACAAACAATATTTGGCTGGAAATTCTGCCCCAAAAGAGCTGGAATAGGCTCCAGCAGGACCCTGTGACCCCTGAATAGGAAGAAATGGGTGAACGGATGGGTTGATATTCACTTTATTTGTGTACAAGGAATCACCATTAAGTTACTAAAATTAAAATCTTGATAACATTTAAAGCAGCTTTAGTGAGTAGTTAAGATAAGCTTCCTGTCAACATTGGCAGGGTTGGTCAATGACGGAGGCTTTTATTCTGTAACTGTGACCGAAATAAATGATGCAAAGACTAAACTTTGATGAAAAAAAGGAAGCATGTTTCCTGGAGACCTTATTTAGACAAGTCAGCAGTTCAAACCCAGAGCCACTGTGGGCATCTCGTCTCCTCCACTCTTGCAAATCAACGCGTGTGCATTTCCCAGCCGCTTCGCTGTAACAGCAGCAGTTAGAAAGCAAGTTCAGGTGTCAGGTGGTCCATTTGATTACTACAATGTCAGCCATGCAGGTCATTACATGTCATTCCCACAAGAGTTACAACAGATGCATATGGGGCATATTCCATGCTTCACCGCAGCCTGTGAACATTATCATTATGTCTTATGGTTACAACGAAATAATGCACTCAGATAGTCCACATTATGTGAACCTGAGTGAAGGAATGTGACGCCAGCACGTACCAGACTTGTGCCCATGTGGCAGCGTCATAAGTCAAGTTGACGGGTCAGTATTAAAGGTGCGTAAATAAAGCTTCTGCAGAGTCTTCCATTTCAGCTCATCAGCAGCCATTAGTATGACACAAATATCATTAGCCACCAGCTAACACCAAGCACAAAGCAGAGAGGAAGAGAGGCAGCTCAGGAAACAGGATCCAGAAAGTGTTTTTTCCTCTCAGTTTTCACAAGATGTTCAAACGGACACGTCACAGGTCGACATTTAAAAACAGACCTCCTTCATGACACTTTCTTGTTAAATACAGGGACGTGGACTGAAACTGCTCATTAGGAGTGAACGAATCTCAACAACTCCCAAGTCAAGTCTTCTGTCCAGACCCTTGAGAAATAAAAACACAATAGAGCCGTATGATGCTTTGCTTATAGATGAGTATTCAAACCTGTCCCGGTGCACTCGAGCGTGGCAGACGAGTATGTTGCAATAAAGCCGTCAATGAGCACAAGAAGCAGCTCAGAGCCTCACACGGATACAAAAATTAAGTCATTCCTTTCACAACGCATTAACCATTTTAAGATTAAGATTTCTAAAGCGCCACCTACACAGGAACATTCCCATGTTGAGCCCAAACAAAACTACCACACTAATCTCAGTGTGCCTCATCCAACGCCGACCAACCCAACTTGCTGAATGTAAGAGACAATGGATTCAATAGATGTATGTAATATAGGTGGAGGTGGATTTGTTGAGGCAGCTGCAAGAATAATACTTCTGTTTGCTTATGAGAAAGCTTCCTACAGTTTGCACTGCCACAAAAGAGACTCTAACACAAGTCAAACATTAAGTAGATACTTTCCTATGTCAAGTAAAACAGATGGTGAGTTCTCTGTCATCTGACCTGTTGGTCTGAGTCATTTCCACTGAACCTGAGACATTCCTCACACATCTGAAGCACCTTAATGGGCATCCGTAATCCTCTCTTTGGGCCAGAGCTTAAGACAAGAAGGTAAATGAAGACGAGGGGGCCGCCACTGGAGCGAAACATGCTAAGTCTCACCATGTCTGATCTGAAAACTTCCAGAAAAGGAGACGCTTCCTGAGCCTTCACTGGAATGCTTCAGTAATAGAAACAAACACAAGATGTGTGATGTAGGCAGCCGGCCAGAGGGGGAAAGTAAGAAGGTGAACAACTATTTAAATAGCTGGCTCAATATAAAAAGTTGATGGACTGAATGTCTACAGAAAGAAAAACGGCCAGAGCCGCAACGAGCCACATTAAAGAGCTCGCAGTGAATGACATGATGGGAATCAGGTACAAGTTGTAGACAGACTAAGCAGCAAAAATAACTTTTGTTCAGTCACTCAGACAAACGTACAGAGGATGCAAGCTGGAAAAGAAAAAAACCCAGCTGGGACCAAGTGTTCTTCATCATGGCCTCAGGGATGGAAAAGCGAGGATTATGACTTTCCCACTGGACCTCTAAAAAGCACTTGACACTGAAATGGTTACTTGAAATAAAATTCAAAACGTTAAGGACAATAAACAAAAACCAGATGTGCATGGAAATAAATCATATCCGTAAACAAACACCAAAAAGCAGAGTCCAGAGAACCACAAGAAAAACTTTGCTTTCCTGCACTTGAGGACTCAACATCGACATCTCCATTCATTGTCATTTAATGCCATATTTATGCATTTAGTGGCATCTAGGACTCAAATAACTGTTTTCTTCACTGGATGTGTTGCATCCAGCAAATGGAAACCAGTAAAGAAACTTGAGCCCGCATGCTGCTCTTGCTCAGTTTAGGATTCATCACTATTGATGTTTACATCATATTGGATCTGGAGTCACACAGGAATATCCAAACTGCTTCTCGACCGTTGGAGCCGATGGCTCAGAATCCAGAGTGGCCTTGGAAGAGGAAGACTTAAAATGACATTCATGCGATGGAAAAGAACATTGAGAACGCGGCGTTCGAGCTTCCGTGGCTAAGTTTAAACTTACAAGGTTTATGTACACAGTGGCACATGGGGACGACCCTACTGGAAGATTTGTAACAGGCGGCGGTCTTGGTTCTCTGCTGGCATCCTGTGTGTGCTTAACCTTCCTGCTTGACGGGATCCTGTGCATTTATTATTTTACCTAAATATGGATGCAAGCATGGAAGCCAAGAATGAGCAGCACGCTGTAGATAATCACGCAACTTAAAAAAAAAGAAAGAAAAGAGTAGAGTTTTCCCATGTGGTGTAAAACCCAAGCTGAGAAAAGCAATTACTATTAATCATGCATGTCCTACTGTCAAGAAGACATGTTTAACAAAGCTGAAATCAAGACAGTACTTACATGTAACCCATTACCTTCAGCCAGAGGAAATGCGCATGTTATTATCAGACGTGATATCCGATAGAGCAACAAAGAAATGGAGCTGTGCGATACTTGTGTCTGTTAAGTTGGATGTCTTCTTATTAACTTATTAAGATTTCATGAAACTTGGAATAAGGCCTGTTCCAGCATGTTGAAGACACCTCAAGTCATACGGGTCAATATAGCTGCACCAGGCATTAACATGCACAATTTCTAGAAAACGTGAGCTGTAGAAACAAAGAGAATGCAAGCTTGATAGAAAGCATCACTATTAATGCTGTATCAAAGCAATATTAATACAAAAAGTGAAAGTGGAATTGGAAAAAAAAAGGATGAAAGTGAAAAATGGAAAACTGAACGAGGCCAACAGGACACTACGAGGATAACAGATGGGCCAAGTGAGAATATCCAGCGGTTTTCTTTTAAGAACCAAGAAAACACAAACCAGAGAGAAACACAACTACCTAGCCATGTTTATTTATGTTGTTTTTTCTTTTCACTTTGCATCTGAGTCTCCCCGCGCCTGTTTGTTCTCGACTTTCAAATTACCTTGTTATTAATGCAGAGCGGAGCACAAGCGTCAAACTTGAAAAGGGACAGCATACCAAAGAAATCCACACCACTACTTGCCCTTCTTGCCCTGGCTACCGCATCACGTGCCCACTGCCGAGGGAAAGTCCCTGAAACCAGAGGGGCCTGCGTCTCACTTCCAAATCCAACTTCAAATTCATCTCCAAACCCCCAAAAATACTTTAAATATACATATAAATACTTCATAAGATTAACAACAACCAACATGCTGCAATGAAGACGATTTCAATAGGAATCAAGAAGGTAAATGACAACCAGCTGGTGCTAATTAAATGCACCTGATTAACTCATCAGCAGCAGCTGATGAGCAGGACTCTGGTGACTGGTTGATCTGGCACTGCATGGCACTGAGAAATCTGATTTTATCATCTGTATCTGTTTTTTTGGGTTTTTTTCTGATGCTAAAGTAGGTTACTGAAAAATCCAACTTATTTTCCTTTAATTAAATGCATCAAGGCACAGACAAGAACATCTTCTGTCGCAGGTCTTCAGCGTGGACGTTTTTCACTGCGAGTACCCAAACAGTAATTTCTAAAACCCGTTAGGATGTCGACCCGACCATGATCACTGAGCATTTTGTTTTTCACTGACCTTTTTTTCCCCGAAAAGGACAGAATGCACACCAATAAAGATTTTTAAATCATTTTCATATTCGCGATTTCAATATTTTCTGCAACTCAATCACGTACTTTAATTTCTTACTTCGCAAATCTATCTGCCTCAGACACACGTTCAGACCAGGGTTGGAAATTAACTTTTTTTTTTTCTCCTCCTGTCATTTAAAAGAGCATCAGGGACTCAGTTTCCACTTATTTTTTTCTGGTATTGTGCGACTGCAATTAATGCTGTAATATTTAATAACAATTGCTTAGACAGATTAGATGTTTTTATTTCATCTCGTCGTATTTTTACTTGAAAAAACAAAACAAAAAAAAGTTACTTGCACCGTCTTTCACAATCTTTTTTTTCAACAGTATGACCATGTAACTGCAGTCATTTTCTCAGATGCTGCCTTCCTCTGGTCAATTTCTTATCACCAATAACTTGTGGACTGTCATTACTTAAAATTTTAACCTATACTGTTATTTACTGAATACTGCCACCAGTATTCTTCAATTCCAAAGAGTACTAGCAAGCGCGATATATCTATAGCTAGTCTCGTCATACACCAGCCGCCGTTGTCAGATATTCTCTTTTCTTTCTTTTTTTGTTTCCTGCTGAGTTTTCGTGACCTCTGCACAGCATAAAAGAAGCTGTGGTTCATTACTGTTTCCATAGTAACCTAATGTGTCTCAGGTAGAATGTCTGGGTTTAAAAAAAAAAAAAAAACAAAAGGAAAAAGGAAAAGAGAGAAAAAAGGGCTCAAGACGCAAAACCATTTGTACTAATTTCCAAGCCTGCAACACACACACACACGGGCCAGATCAATTGAGGTACCCACATATTAGTCTGTCACCAAATACATTTCGAGAGCTTTTAGATGTTTTTTCAGACCCCTTAACAAAGTAAAAAAAAAATAATTGCAATCAAAAAGACCAAAAAAACAACCTATTTGAACAGGCTAAGTGAATGTGACAGACACTCGTGCTGCTCTGCTCTGTTTCCAACACAGAGGCAGAACCTTGTATCTGCGCTCAACCATAATGACCATGTAAATTCGGTGGCTGAATACGCAACCGCACTCGATTCAGAGCTTTACAAGGACGTGGATGTGAGTGAGAGAAGAAAATCAAGGCATTTTGTGGCTTCTACTGCAACATTTCCCCGCACACACACACACACACAAACTGCTAAAAGCCGGTCCGTGAGTCTTTCTCTCAGTTTTTTACTATCTGATGTATCTTGTGTCATAAAAACTAAGGTTTGTGAAAAGAACGAGAGAAAGAGTTGTTACAATTTTGGATCGTCAGCATGAGCCGACTGATCAGTTTAAGAAATACAAATAAAAATGCATGTGGCTGATTGGATCTTGAAAAGAAAGCAGAGGTTCTGTCGGTTCGCTGTGTGCCGACGCGTCGAAGAGGAGAGCAAATTTACACTTTATTGTTCTACAGTGAGAAATTGTTCACAAGTGGAGAAATTCAAGACAGCTGCCAAACGTTCCGTCAAGTTCACTCCAAGGTCAAACAATGAAATGCTAAGAGAAATTAAACAAAAAAATCTAAGAGCTATATCTTGGACTTCACAGGCCTCAGTAGAATGTTAAGCGTTATGGAATTATGATAAAACAGTTCATAAAAGACAAAAAACGTGCGTTGTTTGGAAGCGTTTGCTGGAGGAAGCTTCTTCTTTTTCTCTCTGACAAGAACAGTGTAGTTCAGGTTTGCACTTCTGCATCTGAACAAAAAAATAATAATAATAAAAATAACTAAAACAAGACTTCCTGAACAATGTCCAAAGAAGAGATGTCTGGTCATAGCGCACAATGTTATAACTGCCGAAAATTAACCAAAAAGCTTTATACAACTGTCAAGCACGGTAGCTGGAGGAGTAATGATTTGGAGTCATTTTATGGCGTAGGCAGGAGGTAGATTCATCGTCCTCTCTGAGTACAAGTCATCTTTTCGCATTCATCGACAGCAAACAAAAAGGCAGCAACTATCTCAGCTCCTTCCAGTTTGCTTTTCTCTCCTTCCCCAGTCTTCTCCAGCAGCTGGTAAACAGCAAAAGCGTACTACTGCTAGCAGGTGGTATGGAGTGGTTGTTTGCTAAGTCACTAGATCCCGCCGGGTCCCTTGTTGTAAGTGAAAACACGAGGGCTGAAAGGACCGAGGAGGACGCAACCACCGGGTCGACCATGAGTCTGTATGCCAGAGTACAGCAATAAAGCCACAGCGCCAATTTTAGACGTCCGTGAAGGACACAACATTGGCCTCTTCCGGTGTTAAGGTGACGATTAATCTCACAGCAGGAACCCACCTTCATGACGCGACCTTTATCTGTCTCTGACTGAGGGGAAATGTGAAGCCCAACTAAAAGGGCTTTTTGTGGCCATGTCATTCGTTGCGTCATCAGGAAGAAGAACAAAAGTTTTCAATACCAAAAAAAAAAAAAAAAAAAGCCTCAGCTTTTGCCATTTGTACCTGACAACATGAAGAGAACACCCGAAAAAAACAGGAAGTGCAACATAAAAAAAAAAAAAAAAGAGGAAGCATTCACAATTTATTTTCTACAGACTTTCTCATATGTACGTCGGCGTCAGTTTCCGTCCTTTTGTTTTTCCACGTCAGCGTCGCTTGTTAGCTATCGTGAGGGGCTCACCAAGCCAGCAGCCTGTGCTTGGCCAGCTGGGGGATCAACACCTCTAAATGAGCTGCAGAGGGACAACAATAGTCCTCTCTGTGATGGCCGAGGGCAGCATCAGCAGCGTGTACGCCACTCAGATCAGGAGACGCTGTACAGTCGAGTACAGTGACCTACATCTCCTCCTGAAGCGCTTTCTGCACCAGTGAATCAGCTTACTGGCTGCCAGCGTCGTCCGCTTATGAATGAATTATCTAGAACAAGTGGTGTTCGTATTAGGGATCCGAGAAAGCAGATTAAAATAAAGACTTCTTTCAGCCACGTGATCGTGTTTGGGGAAAATTATACGATTATTTATTTGTTGATTTTTAAATCTGAATGATAAATTCAAACTTTGGGGCTTACTTTTGTGGCTCTCGATGCCAAAACAATGAGCTAAAAGAAAATAAAAAGTGCTCTGTGAGAACTTGCAGGGTGGCCGCTGAGTTTTCGTTAAGTGTTTTTGTTTTCTTTATTTCTTCAAGGAACCCCTTAGAACAGTTTGTTCTCATGAGGGACAAAAAAAAAAAAATTTAAATTCTTGAGATGGCCTTCTGAACTGCACTCCAGAAAACCAGGACATTACAACACATTCACACCGACACTGTCACTCTAAACGTGCGCTCCGAGACTCCGACTCCAGCCCGTCTTCCATCGAGCGTGCATCTGCATCAGGCTGATACAGCGACGCCAGCCAACAGCGAAGGGACTTCCATGAAATGCAAATTCTTGTGCTCCCTGCAGGACTTAAGCAAGCACTGGCGAGATAGGCAAATGCTGATCCTCCTTTCCAAACAAATCCCTCAATTTATATAATCGCTGAGCTCCCAGATAGCAAGTGTCACCTCTAAATTTAACTGTACACACAAAGTGAGATCGTGGGGGAACTTGTCTCAAAGTTAGACAGTTATGGATCATTAAGGAATGTAAGCAGGATGCCTGAGAGATCCACATGAGATAATTTGTCCTGTGCTTGTGTATTTAAGTGCACAGCAGCCAGTTTCTGAAGATTTAAGTTACATAAAGCTCCTGTCCGTATCCTAGACAACTATCATCCAGCAGACACATTACATCACAGCTGGATGTTCTTTGCAGCCAGAAGGAAGAGCCTTGTTTGTTGAAACGCCAAAACACCGGCCATTAAAAAAGAGGAAGACCACGTTCACATTTGTACTCAGACAACACCAGCCTCCCACAACTGCCCTCTGTGCCTCTCTACTTCTTCTGCACCATCTGCTGACTTTCAAATTACAATAATAATGTTTTTTTTACTCCACTTGCTTCATTGGGGTGACACAGAGGTGATTTATTGTTGCAATTCTTTAGTTCTTGTGTGGATTTTTTTTTATTTTGTCCAAGAGATTGAGAATGCAGGTAGATTCACGCAGGGATGCTGCACAGTTGAGAAAAGAGCCACAATGAAGAAACATTGTTGCTGCTCTGAGCAGAAAAACTGAATTGTACACCTTCATCATGTGCTTGTTAGACACCTGCAACTGCAAAGATACGACAGCCCTCTACTAACTGCTGCATGACTATCCACGTCACGTGCTAAACTAAACAAGGAACTACAGTCATATCTGCTCTTTAGGTATCTTCACGCTGGAACGAGTAATTTCCTCTTGAAACGTTCCGCACTTTTCATCCCGTTTCTTCGTCGTTTTAAGTCCAGTTCATTTCTTGGCCTGCTCTTTGAAAAGCCTCCAACACACTAAATGTTAAAACCCAAAATCTAAGGTTTCCACCTAACAGCTCACAGCTCATAACAACATCTTTCATCTTTGAGCTTCATCACAAGAAATTCCTTCAGTTTGCTGAAAGTCTGCGCAACTCAGAAATATTCTTCAAAATGAAATCAGAAACACGAGTGAGTTAAGACTATTGTAAAAGCAGTATATGTATTTTTTTTATTATTATTATTATTATTGAGAAAACCAACATTATAAGGAATACTTGAGAACTTGATAGCCAAACAAAAGTACTGCAATGAAAGCTCTGCATGAACGCACACTCTGAGATTTGTTTTCTTGGCCACGGCCGCTGAGAAAGCAGCTGACCTTTTCAGGGAGCCGCGTGGGAAACAGGTAACACTGCAGTCGTGCTTACTGACATTGTATTAAATCACCATCTCTGCACGTCACTGTGCACGAGGAGAAGAGGGCCGTTCTCACACCGGCGTGCTGTTATTGTGGAAAAGGCCAAGTGCGCTTTTGCCTTATTAATCAATAGACTGTATATCCTCGGTTTATTTTCAGGAGCTGCTCGGCTCTTGTAAACAGACGGTCATGAATGCCTAACAGCTGTTTCAGATGAGGTTTATTGCCTTCTCTAACAGCTTTACCAGACGCGAGTGGCCGTGCCGGGTGAATACACTTACAGAAATGAGTCTACAGGCCCTCTGTTTATATAAAACTTTACGCGTGTCTTCAGCGGCAGCCCGGAGCACACTTTGTGTTTGTCCAAAAGAGCAAAAATAAATACTTGAAATTAAGACTTTAAATTTACCTTTGAAGAGATTATACTTGAAAGGGTGCTAAAGATGAAGGCTAATATTTAGATCTGTGGCACATCGTTTGAAGCATCCTTGAATGGCTGCCTGTAGGGGCGTGACAGCGAAGCAAAAGAGGGATGCGACTTCAAGGACTTGCGTCACTAATGCATGTAAATGTTAGAACCAGGACGTTGTTTGATCGTGTGTGTGTTTGCGAGCGCGGTCCTTGATTGTCATTTCCATGACAACAGCACTAACTCAGTTCTCTGATGAAGGTTCCTGATGTGGCTGAAGGCTCCAGAAGTGTCTCTTATAAGTTGATGTTGTCTGAAGACTTTGTCACTCAGTTGAATTCTTAAAGTGTGCCAGAGCACGTTCACATCACGGGATAAGTTCTGGATGTGTAGTCTAAGGAAGAAGCACGTGTTCTCTTCGTACCTGTGTGGACTTTGGTCCGGGTAACTC
This sequence comes from Arrhamphus sclerolepis, assembly GCA_037176975.1. Classification (NCBI taxonomy): domain Eukaryota; kingdom Metazoa; phylum Chordata; class Actinopteri; order Beloniformes; family Hemiramphidae; genus Arrhamphus; species Arrhamphus sclerolepis. The sequence goes on from JBAMYA010000010.1 coordinate 7,442,763, forward strand.
CAGCTTCCCTCCCCAAAAATCAATCGATGATTCTAAATTGTCCATAGAAGTGATTATTGATGATTATTGTTGTCTCTGTGATGGAGTGAAGAGTGCACAGGATGAAGCAGGTATAGAAGATGGAAGGATGGATGGATGTGTAAGAAAAAAAAAAAAAAAAAAGAAATGCCTTATGACCTTATTTTACAGAGGGGTCTGTATCAGGTTACTTCTTGGCTGGGAACAACAACTTCCTGTACTTTCCGCCAGTTGCCTTGCAACTCGTCCCAGAAAGGAAACAGTGGCTTGGGCGGAAGTGTAAAAGATTAAGGCCTTTGCCGAAATGTTTAACATTTAGCGTGCAGCTGAAGCTCACTTTCATGCAGAGCTTAGTTAACAGAGAGAGCAGGCTTATAACAAACTGTCAAGTCCTTTCGAAGGAGGAGAAAGCTTCAGCAGGGCTGTCAAAATGCATCAGCATGAATGTGATCTCTACATCCTTCACTGCAGGTTATCAGAGTGCCTTCAGTCTACCAGTGCTCACAATGAATAACACATTATATTGTTACAGAAAGTGGTACTGGGGATAAGGGTTTATCAGTACTGATGTTGTTATCAGTTCCGCTTATCGGGCTGATTCGTCTCTTGATTCCCTTTTCAATTCTGGACCAAGTTTCAATGAAAAGACAGCAACACCTGAGCAGGTTTTATGCCTTGAAAGACTTCTGATTAACTGTCTCAAATTGCAAAAAGAACACCTCTGCAGGTTACAGCTGCATCTCCACTTCAACTACAACCACAATGCAGCTGTGCACAACTGTGAGTCTGTCACTGCATAATCCCACTGGAATGGATCACAGAACTGAGGCGTGCTGAAGCGTACAGCTGGTGGACCAGGGTTTCAATTCTTATCTCTTGTCTGTAGAGGTCAGGCTTGAAGAAGGAAAAAAAAGAGAGACTAAACTGGAGCTTAGGGGTCCTTGGGGTCACAGATATTAATGTTAATAAATGTAACACAAACAACCTGATGAAGCATTTAAGGACCCGTCACACTAAAGCGACAAAGTTTATGAGGTCAAACGGCAAGATGGACAAAACCCTGGAGTCGGCTTTTTCAGAAATGAGAAAAACTCCCCCAAAAAAAGCTGGAAATCCAGAGCAATGACAGTCAAATTCATTCTCCCGCATTACCAGCCCCCGTTGGTCACTGAAAATGTTGGATTCCACTGCATGGCTGAACATCTGGAGCCACCGTGCTGGTTCCCATGTCGAAAATAAATCTGTGAAACCGCTGCCTACAAAACGGTTTGATCACATTTCAGGCCAGCTAAACAATGTGCAGACAATCAGCTTTAAAAAGAAAAAGACATTTGGAACCCGAGTAGGTTGAAATGTAAGAAAAAAATAAAATAAAACAAAATAAACTAAGTACTCAGTATCAGCCATATTAAAATCAGTAATGGAAAAGGAGGAAAAATGGCATCAGGACACCTTGAATCTGCACTGTCCCTCTTACAGTGAGAAAAAAAAAACTAAGTGGACACTTTAACAGCGCCAGGTAAGGCATCTGCCATGTACAAGAAGACAAAAGAAGAAGAAAAAAAAAGGCTGTTGAATGTGCAGACAATCAATATTGCCTGGTTACAAGCAGATGCAAATAGATGGAAATGCTGCTCTGGTTAAGTTATGTCAATACCACAGTTAAAGAGGGGAGTGGTGGAGGGTCACCTGAGGCTTTAGTAGGGATGAAAGCTGTAAACACGTAAACTGAGGTCCCTTTTTTGCGTTTTTTTTTTTTTACTGTCATATAGAGTCATGAAGGTGAAGCACACCTCTCCACCCTGTGTGACATATGACATGCAACACTGTATGTAAATGCCTTTTCACCTCTGGTGAAGGATGCTACCTGCATTCCTGTCGTGTCATGCATTCCTCAGCAATGTATGGTGGGGAATATGCCCCCCCCCCCTCCAAACCAACCACTGCGCAGGGCTTTCCTCGGCTTTCCCCGAGAAATCCACCGAGGAGGAGGAGGGAGAGGGGGTTTAGGACTATACATGCGTAAATAAACCTGGAGACATATCAGACATGGCATCTGGCTTACCTGTGGGGGCTACGCCTGCAGCATCCGACGACTGGCCGGGTAGATCATTAGAGTAAGTGCTTTCCAAGCCCAGTACCGCATAGATGACGAGTCCACGTAGCAATACATTCACTACCATGTAACTCATGGTTGAAATGAGACAAGACACAAATCTACGGGTTCCTGTCCTGCGAGTGGGGTTAAAAACAGACACGGAAATGTGCCTGGTTGAAAAAATAAATAAATAAAATGTCTTTTTCTGGAAAAAAAAAAAAAAAAGCAAGCAGGGGGTCACGAGGAAAAGGAGACACCTGCAAAACACAGCAACTTAAAAATTATAATTCAAAAAAAAAAAAAAAAAAAAAAAGGAGGGGGGTGGCTACCAGCTGAGAGAGGGGCAATCACTGCTGGAGCGAGAGCGTAGAGGAGCGTGGAAAATACCCACCAAATTATACTTCATCGTGGGTCAAAGGCGAGCAAGAGTGCAGCAGGGGGAAGCAAACAAACGAAAACTAATAGATGTTAATGGTTTTACTGTCCGTTTCAGATGAGTAACTGCTGCGAGATACAAGAGACCACCCCATATCTGATTTTAAAATATGACTGTTAGCTTAGAAACAAAACACTGAGGGGAAGCACATGCAGCCTGTGAAGAAGGGATTCCCTGTGAAAGAAAAAAAAAGACACAAGTCGCGGATTTCCGAGTGCTACAAATAATATCAGGTGCTGTATGAAATCCGTACGTAGACCCGTGGGCTGTTTACTTCCACGTCCAGCACACCGACACCGGGGGACGGTTTCAGCGGATTCCGCCTCTTCATGCGACCGGAGCAAATCCCAACGGCATCAAGAAAATATACATTCCCCTTCTTCCTCCGTTTCTTCTAAGTCCTTCCGTGAGCCGGAGCTGCCGCACACGACATCCGCCTACTTCCTAGATGAAGTTTTATTTATTTATTTTTATTTTTTTCAAGTCAGCTTGTCATGGCTCGCTGTGATACACTATCCTCCTGTCATCTCAGCTGCTCGCCGGCTGATGCGGAGCAGAAGGAAAGCTGAAGCGGGGCGGAAGTCGGTATGCAAAACGGTTTTGACGTGAGGGGGGGGGGGGCTCGGAAGATGAGGAGGGAGGGAGAAAACGGGGACTTAAATTTAAATTTGTCTCCAGGACATATACAACCTCATAAAAGTGGTTTGTTTTCCTTTTGTGTTAAGGTTTGTTTGGGTTTTTTTCTTTTGTTTTAGAAAAAAAATCAGCGGTGTATCTCCTGGCTGTTAAACCAGAATTCATGTAGAGGCAGCAGATATGAGACGTCCCCGGCGGCTCGTTAGTTCTCAGCACAGCCGCGGACAAATTACAGGAACCCTCCACACAAACCTGGCGTGCTTTCCCTGCCACTGTGACGCGAGGGAGGATGAAGTTACCCGCGCACGTCACTGTTTTTCTCTTCCATCTTCACCTTTTTTCCTCCACTGGCCCATCCAAGTTTCCCTCCTGGCGGAGCGCTTTGATTGGCTGGACGGTCCCAACATGGCAGAATCTGATTGGCTGTCTCGCACAGTACATTTTCTCCCCCCATCTTTTGAAGATGGTTCGCGCGGAAAATAGAGTGATATTAAAGGGCAATGCAGATGTTGTTTTTTTCACACTAATGTAGATTTAATATTTCATTCTAACCTCTAATAGACATATTTTGAGTGCAGGTGCTCAAACCAGTCGAAAAGGGCACACAAAATGCCCTTATTTATGATATAATTTCGACATAACATAAAATCTAAAAACACTACTTGTATTAATTACAATCATTTATTTCCATAACCATACAATCGAGGTCAGATTTATTTGTTAAATAAATTATTCTTTTGTAAGATAGATAATAAAGTATAGACTTTGGCAATATAGCAACCTTTTGATATAAAAAAGACTTTCTGTCATAAAATCAAGAATTCTGGCAATATTGCAACCTTTTCTTATAAAAAGTAATTTATTTTTTACAACAACATAAAAATATGACTTCATACCGCAAAATTGCAAATTTCAAATGCATCTTTATGTCCCATATTCATAACATTTGGTTGTAAATCACAAATTTTGCAAAACTGGAATCTTTTAATATTACATTTTATAACTTTTGACATAAAATTTCAACTTCATATTATTGCAATTTTCTGTCCTAACATCACAATGTTTTTGCTCAATTTGGCATCTTTTTATTACACAAAAGATGTCTGTCATAATAAATCAAATTTCTCAAAATTGTGACTTTTTGTCATAAAATTATGACCTCAAACTGCACATTT
>JBAMYA010000010.1:7464517-7488540 GCA_037176975.1 Arrhamphus sclerolepis
GGGTTGTGAGTTTAAAACCGTTGGTTTGAGAAGTTTTTTTAAAAGTGGCCAAAAAAAAAAGGAGTTTCCCCTTTCCCCCCTTTTTTTTTTTCCAAAAAAAAAAAAAAAAAAAAAAAAAAAAAAAAAGGACAGGTGTGGGTCATGTATTTGTACTGCAACTATAACTCTTCAATTAAAAACACACAATGAGATTTTATATCACCTTTTTTAATTTCCATTTTTATGCCAATATTGCAAGTTTTTTTCTCTTTTTTTTTCTTCTTTTAATGACATACAGATTTGAGCATGATCTGGAGCTGCAATATGTACAAAATTAAACTAACATATGTTAAAAAAAACAAAAAACCAACAAAAACAAAACAACAAACCGTCCCCTTTGTTTTGACGTTATTGCTAAATGTTACAAACGGCACAGGTTTCTACCATCAGCAACCCTTTGAGCACTGAGTATACTACCACAATGACACCTCTGCTTACCATTTACTAGAATAATACACAGATACAGTGAGAGAAGTTAAAGATAGTTGGAGGACATGGAGAGAAAAGGAAAAAAAAAAGGCAAGGTGGGAGATGACGATAACGAAAAGGTGATTTGATTGTAGCAAAGCTAAGCAAAAAAAACAAAAAAAGACTGTTTAAAACATCAACAGAAAAAGAAAAGGTGAGAAATCTCCAACAGTAAATGCAAAAAACATGAGTGATCAAGAGTGAGGATGAAATGTGTGAGAGATAAAGAAAGGTTAGCACTCTGTTGTGCAAACAGCCAAATAGTCTTAAGGAGAAGTAAGGCTGAGTGCAACAGAAGGGCTCCACACTCCTTTTTTTTTCTTTTTTAAATATTTGTTTAAAGCTGCCTCTCACTCTGCCCCATTATGTTCAGCAGTGCATGAAAACTACATTATAAAAGACATTTGGCATATTAGAGGATACATACATTGTTCAGAGCTCATAAAAACACACAAGAACAGCTGCTTTTTTTTTCTTTACTTTTTTTTTTGGGAGGTGTAAAACAAACATGACTGGACAGAGAGGAAAATGATGTTCTGTAAAAAAAAAAAAAAGCAAATGCTAATGAAATGGCATACTGTACTCTCTGAAAGCTTCTGTAGTCTGGCTAATATTAATACATGTAGTCTAAGAAGGCATGTAACATTTTTCTTCTTCTTTTTTTTTTTTTTTTTGACTCTTTTGCCAAGACCAAATATAAACTGTAAACCAACTCCGATTGTCAAGGCGACACATTTGTGAAAAGCATGCATCACCGCTTTTATTAGTTTGAGCGAATGTGACAAAGCTGCTCTGTTCAGACCCGCGGGAAGAAATGACGAGGAGCCGGAGGGGGAGGGGGGGGGGTAGCTTAAAGAGGCAACATGTAAACAAACCCCCCCCAAAAAAATATATATCCGAGCTTGATCGATGGGCAACGTGGAGGGGGGGGGTTAGGGAGGTGTGACGCCAGCGCGGAAGCTCCGTAGGAAAGAAGCTGATTTCAGAAGACGTAGAAAAAAAACACTCAGGTTAAAAATCTACAGTTAAGATTTTTGTGACCTCCATCTTTGCAGAGTAAAGGGTTCAGGCCATCGCGTGGCTCGTTACGAAAGCTCGGTTTGAGGAAAGCGCCACGAGCCGGTTGTGATGCTACACTGCTGCTGCAGCACCTGCTGGAGGACAGGAAGGAGGTGGAGGAGGAGACCACCTGCACTCCTCCACCAACCGAGGCAGCACGAGCGATGGTGCACTGGTTTTTTTTTTCTTTTCTTTTTTTTTCCTTTTTTTTTTTGTTTTACATAAAACAAGGGGAGACTTTGTACCAATAATTTAAAAAAATATCAATATTACAATATAAAACATTTAACATGAATGACGAACAGGTGGGCAAGGATGGCAAAATGGGGGCATAACTTAATTCTTTTTTTTTTTTTTTTTTACACTGAAAGGGGTGCAAGCAAATCCTTTTCTGTTCCTATTTCAAAGTAACAAAATTCTGAAATTCTTCATTTAGATTCAGCAGACATTCAAGTTACAGTATTGTTCTTTTTCCCCCCTCACCCAAAAAAGTGTATACAGTCGTACTGTAATATTTAGATCACAAGTATTGCCTCTGAATGAATGTTTCCCCACAGTTAGCAGACATTTGGTTCCTGATGGAAGACAGAAAAACCCAATTGTTTCTTTTTCTCTGACAGGAGTTGGGACACACTTTCAAATGGAGCGAGTCTGACTCACTATTACCATTACAGCGAAGATATGAAAGACACAGACTCACACGCAAACACGCATTTGCTGGCTGGTGAACTAGTGCTCAGGCAGATTTCAAAACCAAACCAAAAAGAAAAACCAACAATGAAATGACCTGTACAATATTGCTGTTTGGAAATGCACATGTTCAATGAATAACACACATTTAGAAGGCCTTTATACTCCTGCAGGAGACGCAGTCGCCATGAACATGTATGAGTGCAACTAGTTGGACAGTGAGTTCACAAATGTACACAGACTTGTTCTGCAGAAGACAATAAACCACAGGATATTTCAAAGAAAAGAAGGCTGAGAAGAGCTCGACAGCGCTCGTGAAGACATTGTACCAACAAGTGAGACGGTGCTCAGGTGGCACCGCATGAGAATCGAACAAACACTGGGAGTTTTTTTTTTTTTGTTTGTGTTTTTTTTTTTTTTTTTTTTGTGGCTGTACAGCAAGAACGAAGGCTCAGAGACCCTTCAGAAGGCTGCTTTGTAAGAAAAGGTGGTTCTGGAGTCGGAGCAATGAGTGCAATACAGCAGAGCTCCTGTGATAAGAAGCCAGGCGTCGGCTCTGCACAGCTTCTTCCAATGCAAGTAAACAGCAGATAAGAAAAAGGTGTTTTTGTTGTTTTTTTTGTGTGTGTGTGTGTACTTTAAGTTTTCAGTAAGGCCACATCAAATTGAAAAGTGTCCATCTGTTTCTTCTTCTTCTTTTTTTTTTGGAAAGCCATCAGATATAAATGCCACCAGAACTAGAGCGCACACTGGAAGACACCACGCTAGGTTCCGTTTCAGACAAGTTTCACTACAATGTTTGATATGCTAGTGAGCAACAGATAGAGGACGTTAGATATGTGTCTGGTTTAACTGTGTACACAGTAAGAATATACAGTACTAAGGCTATCCTTTTAAGTTAATGATTACGCTTATTACATGAGATTGAAAATGGCAAATGGTCTTGATTTTGTAACCATGAAAGTCTATCCTTTTTTTTGTTTGTTTGTTTTGTTTTTCACATATTCAGCAAAAGTAGCTATGGCTCCAAGTGAGATGTACTGCTGTGTATACTTTCCAGGAGACATAGCGCACATTGAGTATTGTAGGCAAGGCAGAGGCGTTGCTTAAAGCTTTTCTTTTTAAAGACTTCATAAAAACCAATGATAAAAAATAGGCCCTCTGAGGTTATTCCCCTTTCAAAATGAACCAAAAAAAAATTAAAATAAAACAAAATACAACTTTTGCTTATGTAAATAAACAAACCAAGACTTCAGATTTTCCCCAAAAGAAACACGTAAGAGTATCAAAACAAAAGAATCAATCCAAAGACTGAAAAAGCAGGCGTTTTGTAGTAAGATCGCAATGACATACAGGCTGGGAATTTGGACCTCAAACAGGGAAAACAAAGCCCAAGCTCAGAGGAAGAATAGAAACTATTTGGTAACAAAAGTGTACTATATGTTTAATACAAAAAAAAGGTATGGAGAAAAATGTACCTTTACTAAAGCTTATACAAGATCATTGGTCCATAAAAACTATGTAATCATCACCTTTTGTGTGTCCCTCTGCATCCTCGCGTTCCTTCAACAACAATACATCCAGCCTCCTTTAGGATCCCGAAAATCAATGCAAAACAACTTCGAAACAGGAGGAATCATTAGAAAACAAGCGGATGAAGGGTTCAGGTGAAGCAAGGCTGCACAGAAACTTTTTTTTTTTCCCCCCATTCAAGGCTAACTTTTGCTTTTTTTTTTTGCTCGATGGATGTATTGTTGTTGGGGTTTGTCAAAGCTGAAGGAAGGTGCTGGTGCTCTGAGTCTGCAGGAACTCCACTCATTCCAAAACACCAGGACTAGACAGGCAGGTCCTTAAAGTAACCACAGGAGATGGGACATGTCAAGGAGCGCTTCTGCGTCGGCCGACACCTTCTTGATGCCGCTCTTTCAGATGTCCCCCTGCGCTTGATCCTTCGTCCCAGCGGCATTTCCATTTCAGCTTCTTTGTAGCCAAACATAATACGCAGCACTTTAGAGTGAGTCAGTTTCGGTTAATTCCTATAGTCTTTGTATACCTTATGGTATATTTGCTCTCAAGGCATACTGTAATGGGTGGCCCCCTGTGTGCGTTAGGACACCACGGCTGCGGCGGTGGAGGATGAGGACGTGACTCCTGCGCTGGAGGTGCTGTTGGGGCCGTAGACGCTGGAGCTGGCCTCCTGGCTGCTGCTGTTGAGCAGACTGGAGTTTCCGGTCCGCAGGATGGCCCCGGCGGCACTACAGTGTGGCCTCGGTCCCGGCTCCGGCGTGTAGGTGAAGGTCAGTGTGGTGGAGTAGATGATGCCGTCGTTCCTCACCAGCGTGACGGGCACCTGCACGGGTTGCCGCACCCAGCGCCAGCCCTCGCGGAAGGCAGAGATGTCGGGAACGACGCACAGCATGCTTTCTGCACACCTGGCCGGCGTTGAGCAGGAGGGAGGAAACACGAGCGATAATGTTAGAACAAGCAACTGAAAACCATTTACATTTTTATGGCAAATGTAACTCCTCTATTCATTTAAAATAAACAGTCAAATTCAAATGTAACTGAAGCCTGAAACACGGATTCTTCATAAAGGAGACGCTAAAAAGTAATTCAGACACCAATTTAGCTGCTCCTCCTTAATAACCCTCATTTCTGCGGCAGACTACCCTCTCCAAAAGCTGATCAAACAGATGAATCATCTTCTTTCATCGTGCATCTTCATTATGCATGAGAAGCAACCCATCCCATGTTTGAGAACAAACTCCAAGTCCCTTCGGAAACACGGGATGTTTAGTCAAACGATGAAGAACTCGGAAGCGTCAATCTGCGAATGATGCCTGAATGGCCTTTTATGTATTCTGTGATGTCTTTGAACCACTGATGGATTACAGTGTTTTCCTCTCAGTCGCCATGGCAACTATTTGCAAGAAAACATTAGCTTGACAGGTGGGCACACGTCAACGGTTATTTCAAGAATGTTACTACCATTATACTCTCAGTTATTTATTCATTTTTTTGGTACAACATTCCACCGATAGAAACGTGCAAAGAAATAGTGATTCAGTACTGAGGAATAGTCACTGCACTTTGTGCTTGGTGGATGGCCCTGATAAACCTTTAAAACCCAACGCGTCTATAAACTGAAGGTAGGGAGGCTGGGGCTTTACATAAGTGCATTTGGCCTCTTAAAAAGATCTTTGGCTCATTCGATACTCACCGTTGAGTAGCTGGGCAATGACGGGCAGACTTATATGAGGGGTATCAAGAGTATTTCACTGAAATCATGTGACAGGACATTTCGAAAGCTTTTACAATACTAATTCATTAATTTTACCGTTATATCCATCAAATGCAAACACTATGATTAGTGTGATTAAGATCTATAGAGAACAAACTTATTTGCTGACTGTCGGGTCGTTGGTAAATGACTAAATACAGCTCATTTAAATGGCATCAAATACTAAATGACTAATAAGAAACTTTGTCTAAAGACCCACCTGTACATGGTCTCAGCCTCGACATCTCCGAACCAAACCCGCAGGTTTGGAGTGAAGTTCTGTCCCGTCAGCTCCAGCATGGCGACATCTCCACCTCCGTTTAGCTGAAGGCAGGCGAGATAATCAAGCAACATCAGATGGATCAAGTTTATTCTGGAACAGCTTTCGCGTTCGTGCGGCTACAATGCTGAAACGCCCTGCTGCGCGTCTCCTCTGCGTACCTGTAAGCTCTCAACCACAGGCACGGGGGTGACAGGCGAGTGCACAGGACCCATGCCTTCGTAGAAAGTGTATTCTGCCTTGTCTGTGCTGATGATTGTCCAGGAGGCGCCATCGTTGATCATCTCCTTATTTGGCTCCTTTGGGCACGGAGTGGCCTGGCAGAGGGGAAAGAAAAGAGGAGATGTGAGGGATTTGGAAACACCACCATCCATCACCACCTTTAGATCACCAAACTGATAAAACGAGAAGAAATGATGAACCTGAAGCCAAATGCTCAGAGATGAAAGTAAAAACTCGTGTATTAGAAACGTGACTGAATCTGAGTTCGGTCTGAAATGACGTGCAAAGGTTTAAAATGACACTGACTTGAAACTGGATGATCCTTTCTTGGGAAAGGCACAAGTACATGCGCTCCGTGTCCTTCAGGTAGAAGGCACACTTATGGAGCTGGGAGACTGGGTCGTCGGCGTCTAGCAGCGCCGTCTGCTTGTCCACCTTTCGGATGATCTGAAAGTTGGCAGAAAAGAAAAAAAAAGGTCATCTATGAGTGGAGGGTGGAAGGAACCATAGCTGGAAGGATAAACAAGAGGTAGATGATGAGCACATACACGAATGAAGAAAAAGACAAACATGCAGTCATTTGGAAATCGGAAAACAATGAGTTGAAAGAGAGGATAGCAATAGATTTAAAAATAGATGGAAGGTAGGAAAGTGGAAGTGAAATGTCACTGGCTGCTTTAGTGAGAACATGAGTCATTCAGTATGACTGCAAAAATGGGGGGAAAAAGTCCACAACATCCAATTTTAACATTCTTGAAACATTCTAGACAAATGTACTTGCTTACATTTTCCAGGAGATAAACAGACTGATATCTCTGCTATGTGCCCATTAAATTCCAGTAATGGGGTTTTTGGCTTACTTTAAAAGCTGAAAGCTGAAGGGAAAAAGCTTTTGTACAAAATAAAATATAAGCTTCGACTCGCTGAGATTTCTAGCCGATGGCAGTTATATTTCTGTCATTTATGGACGGAAACAGGTAGACAGTTTGCTTCTGCCATCATCTGTTGTGGTTTCATGGAAACAAAGAAATATATCCTCGAACATGAGGTAAGTTTCTTGATCAATGTGGCCTTTTTGATCTACGCCTGTAATTTGAGTTGATTTTTTTTAACCTCTTCGTGGCTCCTGCAGTGATTGACTCTTCTAACAAGGTTCCTTAACATTTTTATTCTGCTTTCCTAATTTCAAACAGATGGATTTATTTATTTATTTATTTTTTACCAGTCTAGGCAGAGCCATGCCGGTGACGGAGCACACCAGCTTGACCGTCTGGCCGTAGTGAATGTAACCGTCTCTCACAGTGAACTCTTCTCCTTCTGACTCTTCGTCATCCACTGGAACATAAAATACAAGAGAAGAGAGTCAGTGCTGTGACCAGCTGCCGTGTTGCTCTTTTTTGCTGCTGCCACAGAGGAAAAGCAGCATCTTCGCTGACACTCACACAAGTGGATGTAAAAAGCGCCCCACTGCTGGGAGCTGGCGTGGAAGTTGCCGCCCTCCACGTGTAGATAACGTGTGCTGACTGTTTGGGAGCGCAGTCGGTTGAAGAGTGCCACCTTGGTCCCCGACGCAATGCACACTGCAGACCGAGGCAAGGACAGACACACACAGGAGGGTTACATAAGGACCCGCAGATGACATGTTGCACGTAGAGTGATAAGTTACAGTAACAGCTGGTCAGACACAGAGAAGAACTGCTGCATGTGACATAAATGGGAGTAAGTGGGAATTCATTGCAGCTGTACCAACACTGCCATCTAGTGGGTGGAACCTCAGGATCGTTATGCTGGGCTGAGTGAACAGATTAGTCCACACAGACTCACTAAAAACCTGTCAATCGGGTCATACATTTTCTCAAATTCTTTTGAAGGCTTCTAGAAAGCTCACACAACCAAGAAAAAGTTGTCTAAAATCCAACTCATTTTCAAATGAGTGTGGACATCAGGCAGAGATGTCTGAACCTTCAAGTGGTTAAACTAGATATTATTAGCTATGAAGACAGTCAAAAGCATCAATAAGCTGTTCATTAAAAGGATATGAAAATCATAAAAACCTATTTCCCCCCCCTTCCCAGTTTCAGGGTCATATTTTTGGAGACCTGCCAGAGTCAGGACCAGTTAACATTAAAGGAAAAAAAAAGAATAACATCTGGCCGTATTTCTTTACATGTGCTGCAGTAAATAAGGCTCGATGAACTTCACAGATGTTTTTATAAATTATTTCTTTCATGGAAAGTTGTGACATGAGCTGGAAGACTCAGATGAGTTTGCATGGAAACATATCGATGCAATCAGTGAATTATTTTTCCATGGAAGAAAAGAGAAATGCCAAATTGCGTAAATGTTCAAACCTTAATTCATAACAACGAGGTTCATTCGGCTGATTAAATTTGTTTTCTGAGGTCTCTAATTAGTGGATTTTATGTTGTTTTTAAAAGAAAATTACCCATGTATATTTTTAAACACCCCATGAAATCTCTGATTCTCTCTGTCAAGAGAAAAGACTGTTTTGGTTTGTTCCTTAATGATTAAGCCGTCTAAGCTCTGATTGGTTGTTGTGGTGATGAATGAGCTCTGCGCCGATTGGTTGGTTTACCGTGAAGCTACACGTCCACGGAGTGGCTGGCAAAGGTTATGGAGTCTGACGCAGAGAATATTTATGATTGTATGATTGACTAGTTCAAAGCTGGAGAATGAAGATGACATCAACAGCTGCATTTGTAGTTACTCTAGAAACCGCGGTTGCTCCTCTTCCTCGGCTGATGCCTGTGGGAGCGTCGGCACTTTCGCCAAAAGTGGGCTGGTCTTTGTTAATGTTGGAGGAGGATCCAAATGAGTCCGTGTAAGTGTATTGAAACATATCACAGGTTTTCAGATTGGATCATGTTTCAGCTGAATATATAAACTGTGAAATTTACATATGAAGGAGGTGACATCAAAACTATCCTTTTTTTTTTCTTTTTTAACTGTGCCGAGGTGAAACTGGATTTAATGGGACCTTTAAAGTATTATGTTTCCTTTGATGTCTTTCACAATAAAAGCATCCTCCAAGTTCACCAGTGAAAATATTTCAGGTACTGGAGGGCAGTGGCAGGACAAGTTTTGGTGACACGGCAGAAAACTCATCAGACAAGATGCAGTCCACAAGTACCAAGAGCTTCACAGACACCACAGTAATGGATTTCTTTATAGTCTCCAGAACAATTTAGGGGCTGAGAACATCTTGCCGTCCAGCCTCTTCTGACTGCAGCACGACCGTCCTCTGATGGAAGGATGCATTAGAAGTGCATGTCCCAACACAGACAAAAACACTGAATGATCTCGCAACTGGAGTACACAAACCCCAGTAAAGCCTTGAAAACTCCCTTTTACACAAGGAGTATAAGTAAATTATCTGTTTAGTACATAGAAGCCAGATTAAGATTGTTGCCAGAGATTACAACCATTGCCAACGTAGACAGATATGTCACATTATATGTCTACTCAGAAGGTGAACACACAGGTGAACACTGACTCAAAAAAAAAAAGTGTCACGTGCACAACTCACAGTCAGCGTTTTTGAGGGACTGCTTCTTTTTGGAGGGCTTGGAGATGACTTTGATCCTCTTGCTGAGGAACACGCCGATGTCTGCGCTGTTGCCGTAGAACATCTTGACGGATAACATGAAGTGCTTTCTTTTGTCGGAGTCAGATATGTACAAGGTTTTGGCTGTGCAATAATTCTGGTGATGAGGAGGAACATGGCGGGGAAGGAGAAGAAACAGACAAATAAACCACAAGACTTTTGCAACTTTCCTTCGGTGGTGATTTACCATAAAGTTTGTAGCATTTTCTCACTAGGTGCAAAATACCTACACATTATCACCTATATCAAAGAAAATTACGTTCTTTTTGGGTGATTTTTTTCTGTTTTTGAAGGTTAAATATTTTGTTAAAGCACTAAAAAAGTACCAAAAATAAGTCAGTTGGCTCCCTTGGGAATGCTGTGGCGCTATAAGAAGAGAAGTTATTTCTTCTCATAGAAGTGTGAAGCAATTCTATCTTTTGAATCTACAACTCCTCCATGAAATTGTGGACGTGCCCTTCCAAAAATCCCTGAAATGCAGCCATCAACATGTACAAGGGGACTTTGCTTGTCATTCTTTTGAGTGAAAACAATAACAGTTAGAGTAGGTGTAGAAAAAGAAAGGAACCTGCAAAAGATTTTTTGCAATTATTCCTGTATGGTCTTATTGCAAGAGCCCAACACACTAAAGACTCATCACAGCTAGTAAATCAATAAAAACGATCGAACATAAAGACTGATGCTATTTTCTCAGAAAATCAGAATGAAATCCGTGCTTTCTTTGTAATTCCAGATCAATTCCATTGTGTGCATGTTGTTACCTTTCCCTCTAAGTTGAGCTGCTGCATTTCTTGGTCGCTGTTGCCGATGCCAATGAAGGCACAAGGCTGCGACTCCTGGTCAGAGCAGCCGTCTCGCTCCATCTGTTCCTTCTTTTTCTTCCAGCCACTGCCCATCAGATACACGCAGGGAGGAGGGCAGAAGAACCTGGCCACAATCAAATGTTAATCATTTCCTCCTTCTAAACCTTTAAAACGACACAAACAGCAATATGTTCTCCCTTTAAGATCATAAATAAAGTTATTGAGCTCTGAAAAAGATGCGTAAAAGGCCGTGACACAGAAATTCAAATGAGCCACAAAACAAGAACGATGCCTCTAAGTCATGTGCATCTCCGTTTCTACCAGCAGAGGGCAGACTTCTACCAACTTCCTCCCAGAGTCAAAAACCTGTTTCAGCATGC
This sequence comes from Arrhamphus sclerolepis, assembly GCA_037176975.1. Lineage (NCBI taxonomy): Eukaryota > Metazoa > Chordata > Actinopteri > Beloniformes > Hemiramphidae > Arrhamphus > Arrhamphus sclerolepis. The sequence continues at coordinate 7,475,364 of JBAMYA010000010.1, forward strand.
TTTCTACAAGTGCACCAAACTTTAACCTAAAGCTGTAAAATGTTATCAATCAGTTAAGCAAACAAATGTTCTCTGAAGAAAATGTAAATCATTAGAAAATGCAAGTACACTTCAGCGATCTCCAGTTCCTGCTATACTCCCTTTAGAAGGCATACCATAAGTAATATGACAAGAAAAGAAGCCTATTAAGATAAGAGATTCAGCTTTGTAGGATGTGAAATCGGCTCATTCATTGCTGAAACAGGACGCTTAAAATGAATTCTTGTGCGTCAGTGTGGAACTGGAAGGCGACCTATTTCGCAACACCAGAGTCTGTCTCTGTGGGTGTTTGTCTACTTTCACCTCCTATAAAAAGCGCAGACAGCGAGAAGCAGCTCGAAAGAGAGAGACAGCACATTAACGTTCTCTGTACACCCACTTTCTGGGGTTTTATAGGCTCCCTGGTAATGATGCAGAAAGGAGAGATGCGACACAAAACATGAACGGGGTTTGCAGGTCAGTCTGGAGAGATGATTGAAGGCAGTGACTGGGATCCAGCAGAAATATCTTTGGAGCTTACTTAACAGCCTCATTCACATATTAGTCACTGTTGCATCTCAAATCATGCTCCGCCATCCTATTTAGCAACTCCCGAACCAGCGTCACTGACAGCGTGTCTGGAGTGATTGAATGGTTCCTCTCGTAGCCATTTGTCCAACTGCTGTCACTTTAACTGGACAAGTCTTCTAAATATTATCTGAGGAATTCATCTTTGCCTAATGTTGAGCTTCAACTCTCAGAGGTGTCTCAGAGCTGGCGTGCAACATCTGATTTACCAAAAGATAGGCCTGATGAGATTGCAAGCAGTGTTGTAGTTTGGCCAAAAAAGCAGGCGCCGAAAGGGAGAGCTGAAGAGAGTTGCAAAATGAGCAAGAGCTGGGGGGAAGACAAAAAAGAAAGTTAAGAAGGTAAGGGCAGGGTTATGAAGGGTTTTGGGAAGAAAAGACAAATATTAAAAAGAGAAGGTTGCCCAAACTAGGTTGCCCTCTGAACGGAGACCTGTCCGTGCTTGCCTTTGAACCGTGACGTCCAAATTCTTCAGGATTTCACCAGAACAACCCCTGTGGAGACACTTATCTCCCAACTCCCCCGTTCCTCTTCCCTTTCCTTGAGGCCCTTTCTGGTTTCTACCTGAAGAGGACCTCATGCAAAAAGTTATAACTTGTTTCCTCCTGTTATCAGCTACCTGCTCTACGTGGAAACAGCTGGAATTCCTGTTCCATCGATACCTAACCCTGATCCCCTTGAGTGATGTACACTACCTGTGCATAAATCCTCGCCGTGGGGGGCCCCGCTTCTCAAAGCCAGTCAGTGATTACAGGACAGGACTATATCCAAGCATATTACACAGCAAGTGATATATGACACTGGTCAAAAATTGTCATAAATAACTTCTTTTCCTCTAACCTTTTAACTTCTCAACCGGCAGCCAGTTATTTTAGCTCAACATAAAAAGCAGAGACAAGTCTGCGCCTGGCAGATGCACTGATCACACATGAAAGCACAATATTTCGTTAACATGTTGGTTCTTGTAAACAAACAACACTGTTTACGCTCTTTTAAGCTAATCTAAAGCTGCTTTCACACCTCAAGATAAGGCAATGTCTGGGCCTTGCCCGCCACGTACACTAACAGGACATTGAGTGTGTGGGATGTGATCTCATTACAATAAATGTTCCTGAGTGAATTCTGGGCAGAGCTCAAAGGAGCATGATGCAAACAGCATTTTCTGGAAATTGCAGCATTTTCTTTATATGTTGAGGATACCAGATGAGACCTGTCGCTTAAACGTGGCTGCTTTTGTGGTGATATCAGTACGTGCGGATTTGGACTTATCTGCAATATTGACAAAAGAGCAGAAAGCAACATTCAGACGAGTAGAAACAAGAGTGAGGACGCAATCATCATCAGCACGCACACGCTTTGAATTCTCCCAACGATTACCTGCTCTATTCACAGATGTGGAGTTTGAACTAGGACACGTGCCCTCACATGCAGAACTTTCAGATCGAGTCAAAGTCTTGTTTTTTTTTTGGCCTCAGTGGATGAGGGGGAAAAAGAAGCTGCTGTTTTTACTGAACTCACCTTTTCTCATTCCCATAGGACTTCTGTGCAACTTTTGCATGCAGGATCATGACAGTTTGGTCGCCTCGCTCCTTCAGGTAATTCCTCATCGCTTCTCTGCAAGATGAAAAGAGAAAAGACAAAAATGAGAGAGAAGAAGGCATCCATTAACAGCTCTCTTTTGTCATCTGGTAGGTAAGGGGATATTTCTTGAGGGCAAACTGAAATCTGAATCAGAGGAAACATCCTACACTGCCATCACTGCCACTGACAATTATTGTGCGGGTTTTCAAAAAGAAATGCTTTTGTGGCAGGATGAAATCAAATAAAAGTATTCAAGTGTCAACTATGGAATGAGAGCAAACAGACATACAGTGTACTCGTGATGACCTCTGGAACGCCTCAGAGCCTGACAATCTGCTTGCCAAAAAGCTATGTTCTCCCCCAGCGGGGTCTATTTGAGGTGGGGGTGGGATGAACCATTAATGACTGGCACAGCAGAGAAGGAGTGAGAGCGGACATGCATAAGAACGAGAGGGATGGAGGATGCAGAGAGAAAAAAAGTAGGAATTGCAAGAGTGTGGTAAGGGAAGAAAGCAAAAAAAAGAAAAGAAACAACAGTGTTGGGGGGAGAAGAAAAACAGAGCTTAGCTCACCAGAAAAGACTCCTCATTTCATGTCAAAATATTGCAAGGCCCCTGTTCCAATTACTTGGTCAAAATCTTCCACTTCCTCCACACACACACACACACACATATACACACAAAGGCTTGTTGTTTTAATATTTTGAGTGACCATTCAAACTTATGCTGGACTGAGAAACAAGACATTTTGGGAGATCGTGCTTCGATATGATGAAGATGCATCGCACATATGCACATTAGCACATCTTGACTGAGTGCGCAGACATGCACAGATGTCAGTGACACCTGACACGCCGGGATGCTCACAGGCTTCCCCACTCAGACACACACTGCTTTCCACTCTGCCGTGCAATACGAGGCCGCATACTAGGGTTTAGACAGGGTCTTTGTTATGAAAAGCAAGGGGCCCCCCTCACATTACGGCTGCAAAGAGGAGAAAATGTAAGCGGGACTGCGGTTTATCGATTTTATAATGGACCTAAAAATGATTCCTGACTTCACTGTAAAACAAGACTTCTTCCCCCTGAGTAGTTCAGTCTCACAACAAAGCTACATCACACTTTAAAAAAACAAAAAATTTAAATAACCAACTGCCTGCAACTAAATATTAAAAAGGGGGAAAGTGGAAACCTTGAATTCTAAAGTGTTTTTGTGTTTTTTAAAACTGATCTGAAGCAGCCTATTACTGTTCAAAGACCACATGAAAAAAATTATATCCAGCCAGGAAAAACAAAAACAAAAAAACAAAACAAATAATAAAAATAAAAAAAACAAGTACATGTCCTCCAAAGCTGTCAAAAGCAGATGTTTGATCAAAAGCATTTACATTTCAGCATGGATGTCCTTCGTGTGATTTGATAACGGATGTAATCCTTTCCTGGAAAGACGACAATCCTCTCACATACACACACTTTGCAGGTGGACTCCTGCGCTCACTGCTCTGACTGATTATGCAGAAAACACACAACCTGGACCTGCTGGTGTCTGGCCTGTAGGCTGCATGTCACACCTCCGAGTGACTGTGACCCGTTGCTCTTCCAGGAAGGATGACATCAGAGATGCGATGCTCTCTCTCTCTCTCTCTCACACACACACACACACATTCACACCTTCGTATACGCAAAACTGTATCTGTACTAATCTCTTCAAAATTTGCTTGTAACACATTAAATGCAACTTCCACCTGGTATACTAAGACTTTAATTGGTGTTTAGTAGAATACTTACTGGGATGCAACTCTATGAACAGTTCCAATCTCCAGTTATGGCCTTTTTAATGTCTACACGTTCTAACTAGGTTATATGAGCCATGTGAAATTGAAAAATTCAATTTAAAGGACGAGATAATTTAGGAAGACGGATGTGCACAAATTCCCCGAGACTTATGAAAGTGGCAAATCTGTCTGAGATGATGAAGACCATGAAGCTGTTCTCTTCTTCTCCTGGCATGAAATTAAGCTTCCTTCTATTTGTTTTACTTTCAAATGAAAACACGTCTCCTTATATTAGATTAAATTGGCAAAATGCGGTGCTGATGAGGTCATGCATAATCTTGGAGACTGTGCTCAGCGACTCGACATTTGTTTTGTTTTTATTTTTGAGCCGAGGTTAAATTGCAATCAGCTTTTTTTTTTTTTTTTTGCCCGTTTGATTGAAGGAAGAAAAACATCAAGTACAAGGAGAAAAAATGGAGTCTTATAATTAGTATCAGCCTTATAATTGGGACAACAGATTGGGGGGGGGGGGGGGGGTGTAGATTAATTGCCAAATAGTTATTTCATGACTCAAGAGTCAAAGACTATTGTTGGGTTGGTTATATGCAGCAGCCTTGTTTTGCAGTCAACACCGTTTCCAGTTAAGACCATTGCAGACCAAGACCAGTAATAGTTTCTGAAGCGCTACCCGGAACAAAATCAATAGAATTAAAACAAAAACAAACAAAAAAAACAGTAAAGCCTCATGATCACATGATCACAAATCTGTTGCAGTTACGCGTACAAAAGCTTGCATTGCGTAGGCCAAAGTATTTCATACCCAGTTGTCAAGGGGAAGCAAAGGTTCACTAGGATACGAAAATTTAATCAGACTGAATTGTCATACAGAATAAGAAACATACGAGACGAAGAACCAAACATCTGGTGTAAACTTTGAAACCTAAGTGAATCATGAGTGGCACATCCAAAGTAGCTGCAAAACAGAAATTACACTACTGGAGATAAGCGCTATTTAAGCCCTAAGAGTGTGTCAATGATTATAATGACAGCCCATTTATCTTGAGAGTATAAACAGTCGTGTATAATGGGACGGGCAAATCTCGTACTGCAAAGTCACACCTGCAAGTTATGCACAATTTAAAATTTGGCCGCGGATATGTCAAGAGAGTGCAGGCAGGAAACGGTCCCTTCAACAACAAGCCTCAAACATTTTTTTTCTGTTCATGTCAGCCAACGCGCTTTTTAAGACGAGTGGCAGGGATATAATTAGAATGCTGCTGCTGCAAAAATATGCCGTCTATAATTGATGCCCGTATTATAGCTATCTGAGAAGTCAAACCTGTTTATTCAGCTAGTAAAGAGGAAAGTGTTCAAAAAAAAAAATAAAGAAAGCTTTAGGAAACAGAAGCATTCAGGGCATTTCATAAACAAGCTTAAACACGGAAAAACAAACGTGTCCATTCAAAGTACACAATCATTCACTCATTACAAGGTCTTAAAATTTGTTCAACAAAACCACCGGATTAAAAAAGAAGAAGATATGACCGATTAAAATAACATTATGCAAAATAACTGGTTAAAATGCAGAAGCAACATGTGTAAAACCAAATACTCCCCACAACGCAACGTCTTGTAGAAACATCATTTTGTGTAGAATGTCACCAGTCTTATGTTGTTGTGGAGTTTTGGTCATTCTTCTTTACAATGTTGCTACAATGTCGCATGTGTTTATGCACTCGGGCTGGGCAATTAATCGAAATTTAATCAAAACTGCCATTCAGAACCAATGATTGATGTAATCTTACCTGTGTAAATTATTTCACGTATTCCTCTTCTTTAATGACCATGTATAACTAAACTGTGTGTGCATCTTTTCACTTATTTTAAATTTAAAGATATGTCCTCTTTTATTAGAAAAATATCCCAGCTTTAATAGTTGATTATATTTTATACCTCGGTACGCAGTGAAGGTCACTGGTCTGAATCAAGCCCACATCATCACCCCTCCACCTATGTGCTTGACAACTAATGAGACGTTTTGTTCGACTATGTTGTGTTTGGTTTTGCAAAATATCTTGCTGCACATTATGGCCACACATGTATACTTTTGGCCTTGTGAATCCAAGACATTTTTCTTGTCTTCATCAAAATCAACTTAGCAAGATCCTTTGATCCCTCAACTTTTTCCAAATTGCCAAATTTGTTTAACCTTTTTCTAACTTTACTGCCCTGAACTTGAACATTTTCATTGCTAACTTGCATTTTAACCAGTATCTTTGAGTACTACGCTTTTGTATGATACTGAAATGTACATCATTTTTTAATTTTGGGTAACCCTACCATTTCTGTTCATCTCTGGAACTGGAAAAAAAAACAAAAAACTGGAAGAACTGGGATGATCTCAAACTTTTGACTGGTAGTGTATATTGTGATAAATAACATTTTAGAACTGAAACTAGATGTGCTTTCTTTTTCCACTGCGAACATACATGCGCGCAGGATAAAGACTGAGTCGCTTCCTGAGTCCTAAAGACGGAAGGAGAAGTGAGACATGACCAGCGTACACAACATCCTGTGCAAAGGTGGCACAAAGACACAAACCTGAGCATTTCTGCACAAATATAAACAAGAATGCAAGTAATAAGAAGGCACATAAACAATTAAAGCCCAGTTTATACTTCTCTGACTCCACCGTTACACAGACACACAGAGCCCCTCTGACGGGTCACGGATACCACCCCAATACATACATACACACACACACGTATACATATATATTTTTATACATTTATTATTTTTTTTTTTTTATAGGGGGAGGGAGGAGGTGCATATAAAGTCAGCACATCTTTTTTTCAGTTGTGCTTCCTTCATTTTCTAATGAATATAATATAATTGGATATGTTCAGTATGTCCAGCATTAAGAAAACCAACGCTTGAAAATCAATAAAATAAATACAGAATGAATATGGAAGTTTTTGTTTGTTTTTTTTTTGCAAACTGTACCATAAAAAAAGAAGCTGTGTCCCAATCCAGCAGCCGCATCCTTCGAAGGACCCGTCCTACGTAGTCTACGTAGGCCGCGCCCTCCGAAAGCTGGTTAGGCCGGAAGTCAGCGGCTGTGAATTGGGACGATCTAGCCTTCAGATTTACCCCCGCCCTTACCTCAGCGTACGTCCTGTTGCCTAGCAACCATGACAGCGCTGAACCGAGGAGAGAATGGAGATCGAAATTTTGTTCAGTTTTTTTTTTTTTTTTTAATTACTGTTCTATAACTGTTCTCAGCTTAATGAAAGCTTACTAAAAGCAGCAATAGTTGAACTACGGACCCGCTGTACGAGCTCATTTGCTCTCTTGATGATTTCTGACAAAAAAAAATGCAAAAAATGTCTACAAAAATGACAAAAACCTATCACCATAAGCTCTTTAGGCTTTTAATTTTTGCGTACACAGCTGCGTCCCGGCTACTATAGAATTTTCCGGTATACTCGCAATGCATCTCGGGATAGGGCGGGCCGAGGATACACCGGACCCGTCCTTCAAATCGAGGAAAAGAAGGACGCATTTGTAGGCCACATTTGAAGGACCCATCGAATCGGGACAGCCTTCGGCGCGTCGCTGTGACGTCATCGACCTTCAAATGCGGCCCTTCGAAGGATGCGGCCGTTGGATTGGGACACAGCTACTGTTTCCCGAGTTCTGGTTCAACATAGTTGGAGTTTCTCCGTAACCTGCTTTCTGAGATTATCTGTTGTTTGTTTATTCGATGACCACAGATGAGACAGCAGGCTGGTGTCTGGAAAAAAAAACACTCCGCCCCCTATTGTCCTGGAGGTGAATTGCTTTGCAACACTCACCAACCAATGAAGAAGTCTGAAAGGTTCACGTCTCCCTGAATACGACTGCGTGTCTACGGTGTGATGGTGTCAGAGAAGCACACACCAGGCTTCAGAAGAGGCTTTAATTAAAAAAAACATCTACGTGTCAAATAACCAGCAGAGATTACATGTGAAAATGCCGGTTTGCACAAGGAGCTGAAGCCTCAAAGCAGGGACCCCAAACCACCACACGCGATCTGTTAAGAGACTGACAGAGGAACTTCATCAAAACAGCAGATTTCACCTTATGTAGGTTAAGAAAATGCCAAAAGGCAACCATGAATGAGTCAAAGAGGCAGCATCAGGGGCAAAAAAAAGAATACATTTTCATTTGTCTGCGTGCATTTCAGCATTTGTTCACAGGCGTCTTGTGACAGTCTCACTCTGCTGTAGACGCTGTGACAGATGTACGGACAGATGTCTGTCTGCTCTCTTCATCTGTACCCTGCTTGAACCTGGCGCCTCCTCTCACTCTAACACACACACACACACACACACACACACACACACACACACACACACAAAGTGGAGAGGCATACTAATACATGCGTGCACTATGAAATAGCTCAATTACGATGATCAGACTGCAATTACGTGCGCCCTTATGCATCACAAAAGGTAGATTACACACATTTATCAAGCTTGGCTTAGAACATAAACAACTGGCCATTCTCGGCTGCTCGGCTTCTTTTCATTCGTTTGCATTTGATATTTCATAAGCAAGAAATATTACCGTAACTGGAAAGTTAATCTTATAATTTCGACGGTTCGGCGATTATATCTCACAGCCCAGAGTCCAACAAACAAGCAAGATTAAAAACAAATATCTTTTACCCCCCAATACAAACAGGCCCATCTGTCACAGTTTATAAACTTTCCAGCAACCTAATTAATGAACCACTTAGCAACTTGACATGAAGACATTGCTTGACTTCACAGCAGTGTCTCATGATCCAGTCAGTGGTCAGAATAATGTGAACCGCAGCATAAGAGCCAAACTGTTGGACAAAGCACGACATGACGCTGTTTCTAAATCATCTGAAATAACCTTTTCTACAGAAAGTCCTTCAAAAAAAAAAAAAAGTCAGCACATATTGGTGAATATAACATGATTTATATCGGTCTAGTTCCAAGAGCAAAAAACAGATGATATTTGGAGCTAAATTGTGTTTATTGCAACAATTTAAAGGCTAACTTGATTTTGAAATAGAGCTCCTCTCACCTAGAAAAGCTGCTCCAGCCAGAAAATGCACTCCTCCATGTCTGTCTGTCCCAGCAACAGCCAGTGGTGATATGACATTACTTTTGGCATGTAACCAATGAGATAGTGCTGTGAGCGGGATGTTGCTTAAGACCGCAGAGCTGTGACCAGAGAAAGAAGCCCGTTTCAACCAGAATCTGTGCCATAATGACACTAAAGACACACAGTGTCAATGCTTGCATTAGTGTGATTCATCTAAGTAAAGCAACTTTGCTTCTCATTTACTGGCATTACGCATCAACTATTTGCCATCATTCTCTCCACATGATCTGCATCAGCTACTGAAAAACTACTTTGATTATATCGGTTGACCATTAGCGGCAGTCTCCCCTGCTGAATCAGGGGCGTATTAACTTCAGTTGTCCTTAAAACCCACTGCAGGAAGCGGTGCTTTCTTCCTGGGCTGTGCTGCTTGATTTAAGAGTGAACATACGGACATGAGAGAACTAAGCAGAAAAAAAAAAAAAAAAGAACATCATTATACAGTGGTAAAACCACACAAATGCATACTAAGAGAGATTTGTTTTGTGCTTTTCAGCTGCAGGGCAAAGCAAGTCCTGCATCATTCATGTTTCTGTCCTTCAAAAAACCCTTACAAGAATCCAAAGGCCAGTGCAAGCCAGTGAATTGGCAGCACATGAATGAAGAAGGGGGACGACAACATAAAAAAAAAAAAAGGTACTCGGGCCTCTTTTTCCAAAACCATGCTTGGGTGGTTCCAGGCAATATGCAACCCCGCAATTTCCCAACTGAGCACCACGTGCAAAAGCAGAACACACCAACATGAACACACTAAGACATACAAGAAAACTCATACCCCTTTCTAATAAAAAAAAAGAAGAAAGGCAAGAACCAATAAGCAAACAAGTGCATACACACCCATTTGGCCTTCAAATCTCACGCAAACCTCCTCGAGCAAGCCACAACATCCATCAATATTCTATGTTCACCCACATGTTTTTCCAAATTGGACTTGGAACAAACTAAAGAGGAATTGGATAATCAAACTTTCAGCATGGCTAGTTCAGGTTATGATGAATGCAGGACAAGGATCAGTGATTAGAGTGCAGGTTTGGACTGCAAGTCCTTGGATAAGGTGACATATTGCTGGCTTTTCCAAAATCAACTATGAAAAGCAACACTCATTTCAACACAAGTTTATCAAAACATGTCCAAAAGGACCTCAGTCCACAGAGATCTGAACAGATAATTAATAACAGCAGAGCAGAAATGATGTAATACAGCAGGGAACAGGGGATAGAAGCTGCCCAGTGGTGGAAGTACTGTAAGGACAATCATTCCAACATTAGGATGTTGGGTGTGTTGAAAAGTGGATTCCATTATGCAGCAGTACCAATATATCAAATACAGCAACACTGAATTTTACAAAACATCCATTATGTAGCCATTAGAGATGCATCCGTCTTTATTTGCTTTTAGAGATTTCACACAAAAATGCACGCCTCAATGCAGAAACCTTAAGACATTCTACAATTCAAGAATTTTCCAATTTAGATAAATGGTCTATCCCTCACAGTTGTGAAGGCATGCCTTGGAAATACTTGTTAGCATAAATCATGTATGTTGTGGTTAACACAAACAAACAACAACCATTTAGAAACCAGAGTTAGCTGAGAAAACCCCTCTTCATATGCAACCTGACCTTGCAAATAAGGTAGGAGTTCTGTCATGTGTCATTTCTAGCTACAACAGCAGATGACAACTTCACCTCATCTAGTGGCAACCTATGATGGCAGATACTAAAACAGTGTCTGGTCCTGGCCGCAGCTTTCATAACCCAGACCTCAGACAACCTGCATCTTCATGTCCCTATCAGTCAACCTATCTGTATATAAACAGAGATGCTGTGACCAACTTTGGGAGCACATGGACTTGTACAGAGGGTGGAATTTCCCCAAATTATAAGTACCGAATCTGCAAGTTCTATACAATCATGAGCACTTTCTGCAGTACTGCTGTATTGTGGGCATTTTAGGGAAATACCAGTTCTAATACGAGTGCAACAACAGAGCAAGACTTTTAGGGAGCATGTGTGCAGAAACACTCACCTTGTTAGGCGCTGTGGCTGAGGGCGCTCCCCAAACTTCCTGGAAAGACAAAAAAGCGAGAGAGAAAAAAAAAACCAATGAGTGGGTTGATTATCAAACACAAACACAGGAAGAGTAAACACTGCATTACAAAATGGTGCATGTACACATGCAAACAAACAAGCACTGTGGCCTTGACACACTGTGATCAAACAGAGGTAAGTGGAGCAATGAGTGTGTGCTTTCCTGGCAGCAGGCACATTAAAGCACATGCAAAGACTAAACGTCAACTATCAAGAGGCTGTCCATCAAATTAAAAATGTCAAAATTTCAGATTCAGCAACTATTTTTTGATAGTCAGCACATGTACGTAGCTCAGCCGTGTCATGTGGATGGTTTGTGATTACAGTCACAGTCAAGTATGCTCAGTGGATGACTACACGTCCTTATCTTTGTTATCTGGGTTTGTACACAGCCTACGGCCCTATTGTGTGACTACTTTGGCTTTTCCACCAAAGCAGTTGCCGTGTTAGTGCCACCAGCCACTGAGAAAGCACCGCTGTAGAGCCAAGGATACCAGTACTAGGGTTAGGGTTATGGCCATATGCAAGAACTGGCTATGGGGGAGAGATAACTTTACCAACCACAACACTGACCGCCTTTGTTTAAAATCAAGTCCGTGTCAAGATGGTCAAGAAGAAATGAAGGAAAAACACCAAAATCAAGTATTCTCTCTCAAGTAGTTTCACACAGAATTAAAAAAAAAAGAGAGAGCGAGAGAGATTAAAAAAAAAAAAAGAGGAAAATCATTTGAAACCGACGGTCTGAGTTTTTAAACGTTACTTTCTGCACTACATAAAGGTGCATTCACAATAGCCGTTTTAAACCAAATGTAACAGCAGCGTTGGATACCCATTATTAAACATTTGTGGATGTTTTAATATCCCATGCTTGCGTTTATGGATCACACTCAAAGAAAATACAAATCCTATTAGTATCGCACAGGTCAACGTCTGAATATGCCTGTTCAGTTAAAGGAAGGGTCACTATTGGATGAGATGTAATGATGTCATAGCTCTGCACGCGTGGAAAAGCAAATCAGTTCATAAAAGAATCCAGTGACAAACCAGCTCCAGACTGGCTCTAGCACCAGTTTCAAGTTTGTCGAAAGAGATACATGTGATACCATTTAAAGATAGAACACAAGAAAAAAATAAGCAAGTACAACATTGAGCTTGTAAAGAGCATCTTATTTGATAAATCTCACAATGCTTCTAGTTCAAGTAGGCATGAAAGTTCAGGGCACATTATATAAAGCTTTGTACCACCTTACACATGCAAAATCTAACATGATCAGAGATGCTCTTCATAACTCGTTGAAGAAATTTTTAAGTCAAAGCCAAAACCAATGTCCAACGTAACACACCACTACATGTGACAAAGACATTAATTAATTGAGCGCATGAATACTGATTTCTTCGTCTTGTATGACACAGCTGATGTGTTGTGAATGTGCCCAAGTGAGTCCTTCTAGCGCTGACCTGTATGATCTCAAATCAATATCATGATTAATTGAACAAATTGCCTTGATTATGATGACTTATTTTAGTATATTTTTTTTTTTTTTTTTTTGGTGTTTGGTTTCTGTTGATGTCACGCTCGTTACAAAGGACAGATCTCACACAAGAGATTTTGTTGTGTCATTTCATCTCATTAAAATGCTGGAAGAACATTTGTGTTCAAAGTTTGGCTAATGGAGTAGGGCCATATTGGACTAGCCTCATGTATTGTACAAATGTAGCCATATTAAGACATATTTCTAGATTGCTTATTGTTCCTAACCAAATCTGATCAAGTTTCAATAGTTTTTGCTCACATTTGGTTTCCATGTTACATTGGACATTTAGCAGATTGCGCTATTTTAACATCCAACCACAAACAAGGGGGGTTGAGACTTATCTTTTAACCTGCATTACACTGTCAATTTTACTAACATCTTCCATAAAAAGTAGGGCCGGATGATACGACAAAAA
>JBAMYA010000010.1:7488640-7503141 GCA_037176975.1 Arrhamphus sclerolepis
ACAAAAAACTTCTTGATCAACTCATATCAAGTAAGCAATTTTTAAAAGTAAATGCACAACTTTGAGATAATTTGTCAGATTAAAGTTTCAGTCTGCGTGTAATTAAATAGCTTTCAAATACATGTCACTCTTGCACGCCAGGGTGGACAAAGTGCACTCCGATACAGGCCGGTTATGAATACGAAACCACATGTCTAACTGTGACTATATAGATGCAAGTGCAAACACACAAAGAGAGCTCCAGGACAGTGCGCACAAAAAGCAGTGTGAAGGAAAGATGAGGGATGGGGTGTGGGATTAGGGCCATAAAAAGGGTGTCTGCTTTCTCTGCCTGAGGGCTGATAGCAGATATCACAATTCCTTGGAGTGGCAGTACACCTCATTATTAACAGCATTCTTCCTTGCAGCTTACACCAAACTCCACAGCCAAGGGCCATCTCAGTGACACTAAATATATGAACTGTGCTCTAATCAAGGCTAAAAACAGGGTACTTGTACAGTATCAGCAGGGAGAAAAGAAAAACAATTCTGCCAACTTTTCATTTCCAGGATAACCCACTACCCACCTAGCTACAACTGCCCCTTGTTTCAGTCCGAAATTGTGCTTTGTGATACAAATATCACAATAAAGTCAGAGAAATGACTATACTCCTACCTCAGAGTGATGCTATTATGAAGACATACTTGTTTCTATTAAGTAAAACTTGAAATGGCGCGATGACCTTTTCGCAGTTGTCCTTGAAATTGTTGAATAACATCATTTTTATGGAAGCTTCAACCAAGAATCTCCAACTGAACCAACTGTTTTCACAAACACTTCTATCTTCAAGTAAGCCTTGTACCTCTTCAAAACAAAAGAAATTCATTTAGTGTCACCTGCTAACAAATGCATTGATATTTTCCATTTACTAACAGATAAGCCTGATTATTTTCTGAGAATGCAAGGTTTGCAAATAGCTTGTAAGAGACTTTAGGAATTTAAAAGTGCCTTATTTTGTGATGTTCAGACAATCTGCACCATATGAGAGACAAAATCCGGGTCAAAATTCACACACTGTGTTCCTTGTTACAGTTATGCATTTTCAAGACTTCAAAACCCAACAGAGAAAAACTGGGTGGAAATAACAAGTCTCACCAAGCAAGTGAATGTGCGTGTCAGTGAATGAAATTTTGAAATTCTAGCCCGCTGGCTGCATTAGTCCTGGCAGCCTATTGAAAAATACCTGCATACTGATGTCACAACCCCAAACACACACACACAGCTGCACAGCTTTTAACACACAGCAAGAATAAACATTAGGCTCTTCCTTTAATACACACATCTTCAGCAGCGCTAGGCTTTTCTGTGTGTGGCCTAAAGCACGGCTATTAAACCCACATCTTTGAAGTACATATTTAATCACCGAGAAGCCAAGTTTTGGGCACTAAACTCCTATTGTCAGAAAACCCTTGACGGGTGTTTAAAAGAGTAGGGGGGAAGCAAGGACATACACACAAACAGGAGAGGAGGACAAAACAGAAAATCTCCCAGACAGCAACTGTGGCACAAGTCGGAGGTTCACTCCGTGCTTGGCACCACTGCCTGGCATGCGCCACCGTGCACACCAACAGTTTGTAACTGACAATTAGGAGTGGCATGGCCCGAGGAACTACAAATATTACCACAACTTTGCCCATTGAAAAAAAAAAAGTAGTGAAATATTCACAACTATTCACAAGGGAGAGTAAATACAAAGTACGTTTTTTGTTGTTTTAATAAGTTCTGTCTTAAGTCAAAAGTGTAAGTACGTACGATATGCTATACTTCCCAGTGATGCATTTTACAGACAAGTGAATCTGTGACGGGTCTTTACTTCACATTAGCTGTAATGTGCTGAAAAGTATTCCAAGCTTCCTAAGCCTGATATTGACATCTGTGAATAGTCAATAACAGCATGTCTCAAGAGTACATGTGCTAACTTGAACCCACAAAGGGATTCAATGTTAAACTGCCCGTGTTACAAGTGTGGAAAACTTCAACAAGAAATTAGTAAGCTCCTCGTGTCACAGAAGCGTGTGATGAAACGAAAAATAAATGGACGCATGATCAGAATCAAAATAGCACGAACGCAAGTTGAAACAGAGAGAACTGAGTTGCTACTGATGAGGTGTCTGACCCTCAAGGCTGAGTGGCTGCAGATGGCAGAGGTCTGGTAGCTGCCCTGAGACACCCCACTGGGGGCAGAATGAAAGGCAGAGCTCAATGGCGTGTATGTGTGTCTGTGTCAGTGCACAGAGTTGGGTGTGTCACATCAGCCTGCAAAAGCTTGCATGCACATATACACAAACAGCACCAGCTCCATCTGTCTTTGACATGGGAGAGCTTAATGACAGAGGCACAGAAGCCAAAAAAGCCTCCTCGTCCCGTCTCCTTCCCTCCCTTTATTTTCCTACCCTGAACCTCTCTCCTTTCTGACCGCACTCTCCAACATCAATGCTCCATATGGAGCACTCAGGACACCCCCTAAAAACACTTCTCAGTCTGACACACAATCAATAAGACCTCTAGACGTACACTTACTTGCACATCAGTTGTATACACTGAGTGTATTCAGACACATAGGCTGAAACATACTGAACAAATACATACTCCTTTGCTTGTGCACAAATAATAAGCCCTGAAAACAAAGTAATGCAATTTCCAGTGTGTGCTGGGTAACCACCCTGTACTTAGACACACACACAAATCCTGAGGTGCTTGTTTTATCCTTAATGAAGCGTCCTTTGTGAATTGCACTGCTCTGGCTCTGCATTGTCCATACCGTAAACCACCTGGCTTCATTCAGTGCTCAGATAACACGACCTGAACCGAGACCAAAACTCCCATCCAGTCACAGTGGATCTTTGAAGTCGTTACCAAACGGATGGATCTCTCTCAGTTTAAAAATGATTTCAATAGTGCAATAGTATCACTGAGTACAAGGTTAAATTCCTTCCCTCAGATCTGAGGGGGCTTAAGCTCTGGATCATGATAGAAACGGTAGCTGGCAAAGCTGAATAGACTTGGTGAAGGGACAAGTTTCCCGAGTGTTTCAATGGGCAGACAGAAAGATGACAAGATAAACAAGAGCCATTTCAACAATATTTCTCCCCTTTTTTTGTTAAAACAGACATACATTCTTTTGAAAATCTGACACATATGCCTCAGGTTTTAATGAATATGTACATGTCTCCACTAAAATACTACACAGATTTCAACATAGTCAAAAGGGACAAAAGCCCCCTTTTCAACCATGTCTTTTCACCTCTTACCAAGGCAACCAAATTTAGGAGGTTACCTCTGACCCCCTCTTCCTCTGAGTTTGCATCTTTTCAAATCAATGTTACAATTTTATACTGCAAGCATTTCAATAATACTTTTACTGTGTAATCTTTTAGGGGTGCTGTTAAGTCATGTTCCTCCATACAGACAATACTTGTTCAAGACTGTATTGGACTGACATGCGACTATCCAACCATAATGGGATAGAGTTCTAGTTTAATTCAATAGGAAATATCTGGGGGAGAAAGAAAGCTCGAGTGAACCACAAAGACCCCTACCACTGAATAATAAATGCGGAGGTGGGGGGAAAAGGGAAGTGAAGAAGATGACAGGCAGAGATTTTTCAAAGGTCATGATGGCAGAGCAAAAACGTCTAGGTCAAGACATAAAAGAAGTGTGATGTCCCAAATTCAGGCATTATTGATGAAAAAGATAACAAGTGTGACCAAAGTTCAGTAGAAACCCCAAAGAACGGTTGGGGTTTAAGGCTCAGATAGCTCACATGCTTGAAGTGAGGAAAGAGATGGGAGGGGACTACGCAAGGGAGATTTGAACCCTGAATGAACCACCCTTTCCCGCTCCCCTCTCCCCTTTCTCTCTCTCCTGAGTTGATGACTCACTGCTGGGACGAAAGGGAATGCAGGGGGAAAGTATTGTGAGGAGTCTGCATTGACCACAGCAACACTACAGTAGCTCTTGCTGTGGTGTAAAACAGCCTTTCCTGCTGAAGCAGGTAGTGGATCTGTTTGCAAAATCAATGTCTTGTATTCAAAGCTAAAACATCTGGTCTATGATAAACACATTATTAACCACTAAGTTACATGAAAAAAAATAAGTGTCAACTGAGGTCAATGGGATTTACAGTTGTTCTTTTCTAATTCACCGTGGCTCCGGATGTCATTTTGTTTTATATACTGATTCATATACTTTATCAAACTTGCTTTGATTGTTTTCAGTCCATAAAGCACAGAGTGTATCCTTCAAGTCCCCAAAGCAGAGTTTCTTAATGTTTATCAGCACTGGCAAAGTAACCACTATCTTGCCATGCCCTTGCCTCAAAACCACCCAAAGAACTGACTGTGCTGCAAAAAAATAAATAAATAAATAAAATAAATACTATACAAGACATGACCTTTAGCAAACATGCTGAGAGATGATCTGTAACTAACCCAACAAGATGCTGAGATGGCAGCATGTTTTAGTGTATATGTGCAATGAGTTTGTTAGCTTAAGATGACTGTCTGGTTTCAATGTTGCTGTCACGACAGGGAAGGGGCATGATGTTCCTGCTGCTTGTTCCTCTTCAAAACTTTCCATCTTTCAAAAAAGCAGATGACATCAAAAAGATGTTAGGCATGAGGTGATTTCTTGAACACTGGCTTGATTGTTTTTTTTAAAAAAAAAGGACAAAAAAGGAAAAGACAATTCTGTGTGACTATGAAAATACAATGAGGTGGGAAATATCTCCTATGAATATAGTTGAACGCTGCTAAATGAAAGCAAATTCTCATTCATTTGTCTACCAGACACATAGACGAGTTGGGGCTGAGGTTAAAATATTTGAGGATCAATTTTAATAAATCTTGCAGGGCGATGAATAGACAAATTTTGCTGGTGACTTCTTCGGGTAAGCCAATGGATACAAAAACCAAGCTAGTTTCCTTCCATGAGCTCATGTAAAACCTCACATGCATTCTTCTGCAGTACATCCAAAATGATGGCAACTGCAGAGAACATCAATCTGCAGCCACAAATGCAAGATGATCAACCACAACATAAACAACACAATCATGAAGAAAAAAAAAAAAGAGCATTGTTTCCAAAACCACAATCAATAGGCCGTTTTACAAAACGATACAAATGTCCATTACTTCATTGTGATTCCAAGCAGAGGCCAAAACCTCCTGACGTCAACAGCCACAGGAATGCCATCAGGCAGATTCTTCTGTAAAAGTCTCAGTCAGGCTTAGTTAAACAACCAGACAATGCAAAGAAATATTTGGAGATAACAGCTTGCCTTTCCTGGAATCCAAACCCCTCTCCCTCAGATATTTTTCTTCAGAAATTTCACTTGATAACCTCCTCTTGCTCTTACTGTTGCAGAAGAGAACGCAGACTGCTCATCACCTCAGGGCTGCCATCATGTGCCTGGACTGATGCCAATACAGATCTCAATGGAGGTTGGCTTGTATAAATCATGGACTAAATACAACCGTTAGGTTTTGTTGTTGTGTTTTTTTGTTTTGTTTGTTGTTTTTTTTGGGCGGGGGGGCTTCAATGCAACGT
Organism: Arrhamphus sclerolepis; assembly: GCA_037176975.1. Lineage (NCBI taxonomy): Eukaryota > Metazoa > Chordata > Actinopteri > Beloniformes > Hemiramphidae > Arrhamphus > Arrhamphus sclerolepis. The sequence continues at coordinate 7,494,228 of JBAMYA010000010.1, forward strand.
AACAGTTAGATTATAATATTTCCCTATTAAGAAAATGTGCAATGGCTAATTAAAAGCCTTTTTTTTTGTACCTTTTCCCTTTAAAGGGGTTGCCATGGCAGACTATTTTGTTCTGCATATTAATTTTCTAAAGGTTCCAGGCACAACCTCTCCATTTATCTGTGATTAGGACCAGCACTACGAGCGGTTGGGGTAATCAGCTCGGGGTTTCTCAGAAGCACCTAGAGACAAATTTGTAGTAAAAAGATGCTATATAAATAAACTGAATTGAATGGGGACAACATGGAAGTTTCTGTGTCCTGCTCAGGAACACTTTAGAACATCACAACATAGAGGATTGATCCAACTCCAGCAATTAGCCACGGGGAACCCCAATAAGAAAATGTGCAATACTACACACAACCATATACTGTATTTTTAGATCGTCTTCACCCTTGTGGCTTTAGCCCATCGTAAATCAGCAAAAGTTTGTTTTCCCATTTGGTGTGTGGTTTGTTTTTTTTTGATTTGGTCCATCTGATCAAAGGATTCACAGGCAGGTGAAATATCCTCCAAAAAGAAGGTCTCAATCAAAATCTTTTGGAAAATCTGGGTTCCTGTAGTGAGAAAGCATACAGAACAAAAAGAGGACTGATTTTTCTTTGTGCCTTCAGTAACTCCAGTGCATCAAATCATTCTTCTCCAACTGCGGTTTATTTTCAAACTGAATTTTTAGGTGAGATTTTCCAAAAAAGACACAACAAATATAAAGTATCAAGAGAATGATAAATAATTGTGTTTTCTTTTCTTTTTACACATTTGGCCACGCTTGGATCTTTCTGTGTAAAAAGAAACCAAGCCAATGGGAGAACGTTTACAGAGTCATCAAGTAATTTGGACCAGAGAAAAAACAACACCCTCAGGTGTGAAAGCCCCCTTAAACCTTCACTGATGTGCTTTCATCTGCCAGTAAGACAATGTTTGCGATATGTCATTTCAAAGATTTGAAAGGATCAAGTAAAACCAATGATTGCATCAGAGTGATTTACCCAGACAAGAAAGAATAGTGATAGTCCTGTTAGGTTATCAGCGGACCTTATATGATGCCACTTAAAGCTCCAAGGCAATAACAACATTTGTTTGTGGAAGGTTTACTACGGGTTTGCCACTCCCCTCTTATCTAATACAGTAATGGCGACAGTTGCTCACAGCTGTGGGAGGTGGTTTTGTTAGGGATTTTCCCAACACGGGGATCCTACGTATATTTCGAGCCTTCATATAATGGATGAACCAGCCCGGCGTGGTTACCTAAGAACACACACAACTTTCTGACAACAGCAAGACACTTGAGCAGCATTTCTAAGCCCTCACAATCATTACTGACAATCAAATGGAAATTATGTGGTCCAAAAGAGTGATCAAAATAAAGTTTCCGCTGCTTAGCTTTGCTTGCTGGAGAATTCTCCTGAAATTTCAAAGCAGCATAATCAGCACTTATGGGGTAAGTCAGTGTGTAAATATGGCACTCCTGGTAAAATAAAACTTACATCATACACGGCCTCCTCTTTCAGTGACAAACAAGTGTCAGTGTTTTTTCCTCTCAATGTCAGCTGCTCCGACATAGGAAGTAGCTCAGCGGAGCGGAGTGAAAGCAGACGAGAGTCAGACTGGGGGAAATTGGCTCATGTTTTCTGAATGAAACATCCTGAATGTGGAGGGACAGCGGGGGCAAAAACTGCTGACACAGTAGAAACCACCGTTCCCTTGGCAAAGCTGTAATCATTACCAACAACAAAGGAACAAGGGCAAGGAAAAGGCAAATTCTGGGGCAATTATGAGGAAGTTCTCTTGGATGTGACTAGTGAATATGAGAAAGATGAGAAGTCATTCCAAAACAAGAGTCAGCAGAGAGGTACGTCTTTCAACCACATGTTGTATTTGCTTTTTTAGCTTTGGTTCTACTTGCTAGCTGAGCAGTGAAGCAGATACCAGTGACAGCAGCACCAACTTCGGTCTCCATCAAACACGTTTGTAGCATTGTTTTTAAAACCACACTGGCTTAAATTTAAAATCTTCCATCCCGCCCTCACCAAACACCAGAAAACTTTTAAAAGACTCAGAGATAAACTATGAGCTCAAACAGTGACATTACTACCCTTACACCACTAAATCTGGCTTCTCTTTATGAATTTTGCATAGAAAACCAGCAACTTTGATCAGTATTGGATTTTTTTTTTCCAAACGTGCACTAACATGAAAAGGGTGAATCACAAAGGTTATCAATGAAGCCACAGTAAAGTGCATGTACATGCAGTACCGTGTTAATATATCTGATGTGTGCACACATGAGCAAGTACGTGGAGTACTTTGAGAATTAGGAGTGCCAGGCTGGCAGTGAGCCAAGCCAAATTACGCAAAAATGTGCACTTCTATCCCCTGGGGTGTCTCCCTGCAGTAGTTTCCCTGAGACAGACAGAGACAAACTGGCTTAATAAGGAAACAAGAAGCTGAGTAAACCTGGGCATGTGGTGCTTTAACAGGCCCACCCTAACTTGACCAAACAAGTCGAATTTGAAACCTGAACAAAACTATAGGCTTCAGGGGGCATTTCTGTCATCTGGATTAATGGTTATGTTATATATGGACCTCCAGAACAATAGGCTACTTTATACACAAGATTAAATCCCCTGAATATGTTTGACCAAAGCATTTACTTTGCCCATGATTTTTGTCCAGCACCCCTGGCTTGTAACCCTCACAGGCCACATGCTTTGAAGATTTTCAAAGCATTGGCTAGATAAAGCCTGTTTTGGAGGCTGCAGGATTTCTGAAGTGATGCAGCGATCATGTGGCTGGTATCAGCTTCATCATTAACCTATCCATCAGTGCTAAAGCTATGGTCGTACATTGTGAGTCTGTGTGCGTGTGCATACACATTGGTGGGGGGGACCCAGCATGTCTTCTAACTCTCATCTAAGCCTTTGCCACCATAAAGGTCATCACTTTGACATCTGCTGCTCTCTCCGAGTCTTTCCTTTTATAAAAGGAAGCCGGGAAGAAGAGAGGACCCCAGGGAATGGTTGCACATGCACCCACACGCACAAATCAACTTTTATGTCTCAGTACACTCACTCTCTCTTCTGTATATACACACTCACTTGATCAAATCAACAAAGCCCCAGAGCCGAAACCACATGCTCAGGCTAACAAATACAAGAATACAAGTTTGTGTCTCAAAGAATGGCTCAACGGTATCATTACACCAACACTGAGATGTTTGGCTTTTGGCCTGAAAGACTGTGTGTGTGTGTGTGGTATAAGGACAGACAGGGTTGAGCTAAATTGACTCATGCCCCCTGTGGACACAGAAAAGACAGAGGAGTGTTCAAAATAACTGATTCATGTTTTATCATCTCAGGTGAACAGTGCTGCTCTTTCAGTCACGTTTGGCTTCTCTGGCAGAAGTTTTCTTCTCTTCATGCACATAAAGATTGGTGATCCAGAGGTCTTCCACTTAAGTATTAACCTATAGTGTTCAGAATAAAACAATGTTAAAGCAGGAGAAGACTTTATGTATTCTGACAGAAGATTGGGTATTTTACTTGCATGTTAAGACTGCGTCAAAAAGCATGCAAGTAAAAGGAACTATGTGGTTTCCTTCTGAGCTGAAACAAAAATAGTTTGCAAAAAAATTGAAAAATAATCAGTACCCATTCAATTATATAATTTAAATATTAGCGGGTACAAAATTCTTAAGTGACTACAGGACTGTTTTGCTTTAAATAATTTGCAAACTTAATAGGTTTTGGGACAATCTTGCCACTTATCTCGATATTTCATCACATATTGTGAAATGAATTACCTCTTCTGTTACTGAAATCATTTATTTTTTTCTGAAGTCACTACCAACTCAAAATTGTTGATACAATGCCATCACTTTGTATGGGGCATCCTAGATCTGAAAAATTCTCAGTCAATGAGCCTATTCAGATCTGTACAGTGCTGTGACATCACAGATCCAGACTCAACTATGCAGGCTTCCCATCTTTATGTCCACCCAACGTCACATCATGTTGCATTTGCTGTACCTCTGCAGTGGGTAGCACTAACCTGCACCACACTTTTATTTAATAAAAAAAAAAAAAAAAAAATGACAGCGACAAAACCGGACATGGCATGGAGTTAAGTTCAAAAGATGACTCCGCCTCCTTAAACTAGCTGTTGTTACCATATTTTCGATCATTGAGCAGAGTGCAACAGACACAAATCCAAGTGATGCAATTTCCTTTTTCTTCTTGAAGAAGATAACTATACAACTTTCATCAGATATATTTCAAGCAAACAAGGAATAAGAGTTTGACACCCAAAACATGTACAATGCATGGTTTATCATTGCCGTCATGTGTTAAAAGCAGTAAATATCAAAACAGGACCCAACAAAGAAAGCTTGATCGTTAACTATTTAACAAATTGGCCTTTAACTTTAAACAAAATGATGCTGAAATAAAAAAGGTCAATCCGTGAACAACGAAAGCTCCAACTCCCAGCAAAAATAAAATAAAAGTGTAGCCTGTCTACAATACTGTTAGATGTCATGAAGCCAGTCCCTAAAAAAAACAACCACACAATATGTGGAGACAACTGGCTGAACTTGGGATCAAACGGGGTCTTCAGTAAGTTGAGAAAGACCCTCTTGGCACTTTAATTTTCTGCTGTTCCCCCGCTCTCTTCCCCAAGCATGCAACCATACCATTTTTGCTCCACCACACTGACCCCCCCACTCCCAGGAAAACAAACAGCCAAACACACATGAATCTGGAGATATCATCTGGACAGGTGGCCAGCCACCCAGACCTGACCCTACTGCCCTTTTACTTGCCCCCTTCCTCCACCCCTCCCTCCCCCTGCCTCCTCCCCCTCACACAGACCCAACTGAAATCAGTTCAGGTCTGGTGGAAAGCCCCAAATGAACATGCACAGCAACCCCCACCAGCACCCATACACACACCTCCAATAAGCCCTGCAAATGTCTGTCACCAACCAAGCTGTCTGTGGAGATTACTGTGTCTACAGTGCAAAAAAAAAAATGGGATTGTGTCTCGCCAATGTGGAGGCAAGTTAATTCTATAAAACTTTACTATTTACAACAATTATAATATGAGGGCACCAAGTATGAGCTTATACAGAGTATATAGAATATTACAGCCACATGGTTGATGGTCACTACTTGTGACATAAAAATGTAATGCACCTTTAAAATCTAACAGAAGTCGCATTAAAAGCTTTCCGGCTGCTACTATGACATGATGATCTGGACCCAAACAAAAATGAGTTTTTATGTCTTAAATCATGACAGTGACGTTGTACATTACTACAAGCATCGGCGATTATAGGGTTAAGAACACATGGCTCCACGTATTTTTCGTTGAATTTTTATCCTTAGACACCCCGAGAAAGAGTTTCCTAAAGATCCAAGTGGCTGCTTCTGTCATAAATATCACTTTCAAGACAACTTGCAGATTATGCGAGGCAATAAAAGTACACACTATTCAACGTGCTGATTTTTGTTATCAGCTAAAACGCCATGTGAGGCAAGTACTAAATATGGCTAACGTTTTTTCTTAGTTATTTTTGTTTGATTAATGAAACACTGGCTTTTAGGGAGCATACGCTGCTCACAAAAGCAGCAGCGTGTTTCTGTGTAACATCGCCAGCTAACGTCCATTACCGGACGACTAGGGCGAAGTCGCGAATCCCGATCTGCAAACGTGCTGCCCCGGCTAGCTGCTGAGCACGTTTCGAAAACAAATGCAAGGCTAGAAATTCAACGGGAGCTTTCAGCGAGAGCCTGTGGGGGAAAAAGAGAAAACCATTTCCCAATCTGCCCTCACTGGGTGTCTTAAAGCTTACGGACTAGCCAGCCAGCTAACGGCTCGCCGTTGTCTGGGAGAAAAGACCACCGGGGATGAAGTAAGGCTTAGCTGGGGCTAGCTCCCTGAAACACCGCAGCAACAGTCAGCAAGTAAGGATAACTGCTCAGAGAAAACACTCGCACGCACACACACTGAGACAAAGAAATGACTTTTGCCCACCGAGCCGCTGGACAAATCACTTCAAAGTACACATGCTTCACAATATCAAAAGAAACTAAGACATTTCGTGTCATTAACGTGTATTCTCCTCAACTCTGTTTCCCACCGTCAGCCCTGAACCTCAGACTCACCCTGTCACAACAGGCGCCATCTTCCACAAACTCTCACCAAAACTCCAATACTCGCGATATCCTTTTTCCTCTCCCACAGCACAACAATCCGCCGAGACAACAGAAAGCAGACTGGAGGTGTAGGGACGTTGGATATGGAGAGAAAAGGGGGTGGGTGAGGAAGACAGAGAGAAAAGGGGAGGCGGCGGGTAACAGTGAGAGAGTGAGCGAAAAGGGCAGACGCCACAACAACAGGCGTGGGAAACTTCCAAGATAACGCGAGATTTGGAAAACTCTCACAATAGGCGGCCACAGAGGGAGCGTCCATTATCGCGAGATGAGCGGAAGGAGAGTAGTTGTTTATCTTGTGGCGCTGAAATACTATTCCCACGTGTTTACCGGGTAATAAATTACAGCGCCGATCGGTTTAAGGGGGAAAACCGCTTGTGGCGAGGGAAGCCTCTGTTTTCCCAGGCTTACACACATGTTCTTATATGCACCATGTATTCTCACGATGGTTTTCAGCGTTAACAGCTCTATGTGTTCACAGCAACAATATTATTTTACATTTGCTAGAAATACAATGGATCTCATAGGCGACAACGTTTCTACATAACAGAACAAACACAAATACATTTCGCAATACATCACACTTTTGGAAACACTACAATAAAACTAAAAAAAAGTATATTCTCTGAAATTATGTGTTGTGAAACTGTTCACCTTGTGAGTTTGATTTGACATAATTTTACTGCTAGTTTTTTTAAAATCTGTTAATGAAAAAAAAAGAAGAAATCTTTGGATTGAAAAAAAGAAAAACACACATACATACAATAAACACTAGAGTTGATGAGCCTCCAAGGACATACTTACTGGAAATAAGAGTCAGAATTAATGGTGTAATTCTGCACACCAAATTTACATTTCCCTTGGGTAACATTGCATTGCCTGTTTTAGAATGTGGAAACAATGGTGTGAACACACGTGAATGAACCATACAGGGCAGATTAGTGCATTGCCATCACATTGGGGAGTCCCATGACCGCCCTCCACACCAAACCTCAGTCAAAAGTACAAGGGAACCTATTATTTAGAAACATCATGCTTGGAAGTGGGGCATAGGCGTTATTAGCCTCCCTGTGTGTGTCTGCCTTAGTTTCTCCCCCAGCTAGAGTGCATTCCAAAAGTTTGTGTGTTATATCATCTCCACAACAAACAGGTCAGGCCTTTCTTGTTTATCTGGGAGGGGCCGGAAAGTCATAAACCTTCATGTAGGTCCACAGCCTTCGTTTAAATGTGTTTGGCATCTTTGTTCACCTAACAAGTGACTTCTGGTGGGAGTTCTTCCAACTTCAAAGGAAAAATTAAGGCTTCTGAGACCACACTGATGGCAAGAGCGTTTTTGTTTGTTGGATGTTGCATGTGTGATCTGCCTGTGGCTGTTATGCATGGGGAAATGTGGGTTTTGGTGAGTAAATAGGAAAAAAAAGGCAAACAAAAAGCATTTAACTGTGGTAAATTTCCAGCTAACGCCTGGCAAGAACAAACAAGTATTTGAATCGAGAGCAAACCAAAACATTACATTTCATGAAATAACATCTCTGTGCAAGTCTGTCTGCAAAAGATGACTTTTCTGTGTCAGGGGGCAACCACACCATTGCACAGAAAGTAGCTGATGCAATATTCTCCATTGCACGCTGCATCATCTGCACATTTTATATATATTTTAGATGCATAACTCATTTTTTTTACAGAGCTTCACTGTGCTGCCAGAAAAAAAAAAAAAAGTGGGAGAGAAAAGAGCAGCAGAGAGCGTGCCTGGCCTGTGGCCCGAGCAGCAAAGTCGCAGAGACGAGGACCTCATCCTGCCCTCAACCGTTTTTCCTTTCGCCTCTTTTTTATAGCCAGCAAAGAACCTCTAGTTACACTCAGAGCTGAATAGGGAAGCATAATGTTTTACAACTGAACACAGCAGAAAAAAAAGGAGCAGTTACACAAAATGCCACTACTTTCAGAGAAATGGAGAGCAATATAGAAAAGCAGAATAAGGGAGTTCTTTTTTTAGATTAAGAGAAGTATTGGTAATTTAACAACTACATGATCTGAAGTTTGACTTTCTTTGTTTTTGTAAACACAGCATACTGAAAAGGTCTCTGACCGACGAGATTTAAGTCTTCCTTATGGCTCGTCCCGTTTCATCTTTCAGCCTTGGTTCAGATCTTTCCATATTTTTCTTCATGATCTCAATCTTTCCCCTTGTTCTGTTCTCTCATTAGGTGTAAAAATCATTTATTTGCACAGAGATAGAGCCGATGCAAGCAATCATGGCTGAGCCATAAGCCTGCATGTCGATAAATCCACTCACTTGACTGCTTAAGCTCAGAAGCTCAGAATGAAAGAAAGATTGAGATTGGGGTAGAAAGGAGGAAAAAAATCCCTGTCCCCCTGTGGAAACAGCATTTACTAGTACATCACCCCATCTCTTTTGTCTCTTTATGGAGTTGGCCCATTTGGTTGCACCAATCAGCAGTGAAGTCTCTTTCTATTAAGATGAAAATGTGAAAGTTTTGTTTTGCGGTCCAGGGAATTTTCACATCCAGCTTATCCTGCTAAGCTGAAGCACTGGCACTTATTATAAACTGAGAAGATGGGGGGGGGGGGGGGGGGGAGGCAATAGTTTTTCTGCGTGGGGTGGACCCGCAAAAAAAAAAGGAGGAAAGGGAGAGGGATTTG